>CABFOV010001474.1:12611-73973 GCA_902141375.1 Timema poppense
AGATTCACTCAACTAGGGCGATAGTCCGCACGCCCGAAACACACGCTCGTAATCACGCAACTGATAGGACATTATGCTACATAATGCTTCCGCCATCGCTGTTGCATTTTACAAATATCATCACCTGCTTCTCACTCGCACTGGTGGTCACATGGTATTATTCACAAGGTTCTTAATATTTTGATTTTGATATAGTACCACGTCTTACTACTCGTTCGAGCTAAACGCATATGTAGCTACTAACTACGCTAGTGTGTTAGGAATGAAGAGGGTTGAAATTTTAGTATAATTGTACACGAATCTGCGTGGAGGGAGGGTGGGAAACCATTTAGGTAAAACCACCCTTTGCACACCACGGCCCGCAAGACATATATAAACGTCCCACTCATTTGTAATAATTATATATATATATGTATATATATAGCACCACTTATTACTACCTGATCAGGCTATACGCATTTTATATTACTATATGGCCTGCAGTAATTTACATACACACAAAAAATAATAGTTTAATTTTGGTGTGTAGATAATTTTGGATAACAAAAAACGCTTTCAGCGTATTTCTTCGATTTTAAAATGCACTTTTCCCCCCCCATTTTAACGGCTCTAAAACAAAGATGCTGCTTAGAATCACAGTTATTTGTAGACCAATGGTCTAGATGGCTCAGAAGATGATATATTATGGGATAGTAAGGACTATTCCTACTGAGAAGAATCAGACTCTGAATGTGAAGTAGAATCTGATATTGATTCAGATGCAGATATAGACGGCTCAAAAGAATCAGATGGATTACAGATAATGTTTCAGAAGGAAGGGATAAAAACATACCTACTGATAAATAAGGTACTCTTGTTGGTAAATTGAATTCTGTAATACAAATATTTCTTAAATATAGGGTATTTTAGCGTTTTGTTTTCTTAGGATCAAAGCTTTTTTCAATTGGTGGTACTGAAAAATTAAGGTGCCTCTTACAATTGATGACATCTTAGTATCGAATAAATACGGGATCTCAAACTGTAATATTTTTTTATCACTTTAAATACCTACTTGTTAGTGGTAATTTTTTATTTTGATATATTAATAAATACTTATCGAGTATTTCTCCAACCCAATAAAATATCTGGGAAAATATAGGCCCTAAGTTTTTTTATATTTTTTAAATGCTTACCATTAAATAACTAGAGTATACAGTATATGCCTACATCGATGGGCGAGCAGATTTAAAGTCAGAGTCTTTTGGTCTAGTCTGCTGGTGTTATGGAGGTCAGAGTTCGAGTTCCAGCCGGATGTACAGAGGGTGGTTTTATCTAGACGGTTGTCCACGTTCCATTCCTTCAATGCGATTACATTTTATCTCAATTATATCTTCCTCATCTTTTAGCGTGATTAAAAATGTTCGTAGTCGATACGAGTATTAAGACGCAATTCAAAAACCAAAGTAAAGAATATACTTAAGCAAACATGTTTCTATAGTATGTGTGAACCTTGTGAATCTGTCTCCTCAGCTATTTTGAGTTTGGGACCCCTGCCTTAGAGCTTTCGACCCTCGAAGCGGCGTATTAGACTAGATTGTCTGTGATGGGCAAGTCGAGACTTCAAATCTCGGCCGTTATCACTGTAGGTGTCTTTCCTTTGATATCCCTCCCACATCCACCCCACCTACCCCCAACAACCTCGGTGAAGAACGTACTAATTAAAAAAACTGCTTCTCCCTCTAACATGACGAGATGGTTCACAGGTCAAGTAAACCCCGGTTCGATCCCCGGTCGTAGCTTTAGAGTGTTCAAACAAATTTTGAATTGTATTTAACATTTCATTATTTTTTCCTAGCGCATTTGTTCCCTCCCTCAATTACGAACTCGCTCATTCTTTAAGAAAATGTGAGGGCCGGGGACAGAAAATTGAAGCCCTTCCCCTCTTTTTGCACGACAGTTGTTTAATTTTAGCACTGAACCGTTATAATATAATGACATGTACTCGGTTCTTTTCTTACTTAATAATTTCTCAATGTTTTATGGAATATTTATCAACCCATTAAATGAATGTACTTTATTAAATGCAAACAATCAATCCAGTTAAGTTACACAAGTAAATTCCTCTTTGCACCGTTGCACTGTTAGTTTTCTGTGGACCGACAGCGGTAGCACAATGGCGGCGTAGTCTGATGTACTGCAGCACATTACTAGAATAAAATAAATCCTAAATTACATAAAGTTAGGGTTTTCCGGGATCTGGAATGGAATCATATCACTAAACGAATAATTATTGCTGCTGACCGGACATGATGTAAGACGCGGTACGAACAAAAACACAGTATTTTAAAATTGCTAAGAACCAATAAATTAGGCATTCTTCGTAGATAGATTTTAAACAACAAACAAGGCGAAATTCCTAAATATCTTTTTATATACGTTTTTCTTTTCATTACTAATTTTAGAAAGATAAACCGTATTTTATAGCCGAGCCAAAATTATTATTTTTGTTTACTAAACAAACGTAAAGAATACAAACGAATCAAAATATATTTGTTTGTTTTTTAAAACCTAGTATTTTATTAAGTTTTCTTAAATATGTAAATATAGACCCTAAAAATAAATAGTTTGTATTGCATGGTAAAATTGGCCAGAGAACATCGAAAGCGTTCAAGAGCCAAGCCTCATATCTTTTTAGTTTACTTTTTATTTTTTAGCACCACGTCTTACTAGCCTTTCGGGTGATTATCAAAAGCGCATGAAGATAAGAATAAAAAGCGCACCTTGATCTTGTATCAAAAGCACACAGGGGAAAAGCCGCAACGGCATAACGTGGCAACATTACAAACATGTCTTACCCCTTTACTCCTTGCAATAGTTGTTAGGTTAGGTTAGGTTGATAGCGGAATAATTCACGAAACTCACGATAATTGTGATTTCTGAAAAAAAAAAATACATTCTTGCCTTTAATAGTCACTGTCACCACCACGTCTATAGCTCACAGCTGTAGAGGGATTGAGTTCAAAATAAGTAACAATCGTTGTTGCCATATGTGTCTCAGATAATACAAACAATTATGCCCTTTGTCGGTGACCTGTCGGTCAAGGGGTAAGGTGTCAAACCTGTGTTGGGATCCGGGGTTCAATCCTCGGTCCCGGCATAAATTTATCTGATTACCAAACCCTTCCTTCACCTCTGATAAGACATCTTGTGAATGTGGGGAATGCCAGGACCTCCACCGTGGTTCGGATTCCACGTTAAACTGTAGGTTCTTCATTTCATCTCGCAATCATCCTACCATTACACATTAGCGTACGTGCGTATAACCCGAACGGGTAGTAAGACGCGGTGCTAATAATAATAATTATTATTATGCCCTTTAGATGCAGCTACGTTGTGCGCTTTTGATCTACTACGAAGAAGGTACACAAATTCAACTTGTGCGCTTTCAGTACATAGCCAAGATTGACGTGCACATTTGCTATTAATCATTTGGTGGTAGCTTAACTTTTAGCTCATAAAAGTAAGGAATTGGAATCGGAAACTGTCAGCTTATTTTTCATGCTTTTTTTATTTAGGTCGGTGACAGACTGACGTTTTGGTCGCTGCGACCAGGTCGCTCTAGTGTATTGCATTGTTTCATATGAGAGGGGTCGCTACGCCCAAGAAACTCTCACAGCGACGTAAAATCTGTCGTGGCGTTCGTGTCGTTAGTCGCTCTTATCTGAAACAATGCAACACGCTAGAGCGACCTGATCGTGGCGTTTGTGTCGCAGCGACAAAAAAAAAACGCGAACAAAACGTCAGTTTGTCACCGGCCTTAGTGATGTGTCGTATTATTTCTTCAGCTCATACGTATATTGCACTAATTTAATTATATAGTATGAAGAAATTTAATGTTAAAAAGGCACACCAGTAGAAATTTTAGGACTAGATTAAGGAAAAGGGCCGTTAAATCCCTCCTTCTTCTCCCTAAAATCGCCCATTCGGGATTCGGAACCAAACCCGACCTATCGGCTTAAAGCTGAATACGGCATTCGAGTTTGTCTATCCTAGTCAAACTCTGCCGGTTGATTCTTTTACTGACTTGGCATAGGCTGTTAGCCAGGAAAGTGGTTTCGATCCAGCTAAACATAGAAACATCTCACTCTGTGCGATTATCGAACATTATTAACTTACCGGTATTTTGTTCCCTTCGTATTGTATTAACTAGGCCAAGGGTATAAAAAAATTTGGAAACGCGTGAATATTGATATTTGAAGTTCAAACGATATCGCAAAGCATTTTGATACACTCATAAAGGCGACACCTATAAAAGAGGTGATATAATATTAAATAAAAAATGGGCATTAGAGCATAATTCAAGAAATAATCTCAATTTTTAAGACAAACATTAATTTTAAAACAAAATAGATACAATAATTAGAGAACTAATAATATTTTACTAATATTCATATTAACCTTAGCGTATAAAAAAAACTATTTTATCCAAACTTAATAGACATAATAATTCCTCGTTTAGTACACAACTAATGTATTATTTTGTTCCTATAGCATAGTCCTATATTAATATAGTGAATGAAAAAGTATAGTTTATCTAAAAATAATGAGGCATAAATAAAGTAATGAGAGCTGTTTAGGTGGGATGAAAGCTTAAGCACATGGGGCTCGATAATTTCAGTTTTTTTATTACAAAATTATTATTATTTTGGCCAAAATAAAACATTGTTCCAGTGGAAACATTTACAGTAATTTGTTACAAACCGTAATTTCAACATTTTTTGAATATATTATCAGATTCATTGCGTAATTTGACTAGAATGTTTTCTCTTCATTTAAAAAATGTCTAGTCAAATGCCTCAATGCTTATGACAAATATTCAATAACGGTAGATATTATTATATGAAGAAAATTAAACTAAATATAGCCTATCCACTGAAAAAAGGTTTTAATTGTTTTGGCCAAAATAGTGCTTGGTCATAAAAATTACATAAAATATGAAGCCTTGAGCGTTCCTTCTCATCCCAACTTAAAAAATAAAATTGTGTAAGCCACTTTTTTAATCACCGCGTCTCACGGGTTGTACGCGTATGTAGTCTAAGCGATGAAGATTTTATTTAGATAAAGTGTACCCTCATTTTCGTTGAAGGATAGTGTAAAACCATTTAGGAAAAGCCAGCATCAATACACCCGACCGGGATTCAAGCCCCATCTCCCCTCCATTAGTAGTATATTGTGAGAGTGACGCCTTATACCATTCGACCATGAAACGGTTGCTCTATGCTAACAAAAATTGACCTGCAATCTACTTTCTAAGGTACAAAAATAATTTGTTTAGTAATGAGCAATAAATGTGTGGATGAGTGGTCATTTCAATCACTGTTTGAACCTCTTTTCTTTCTTTTTTTCAAATTAATGAGTGGCCAAAGTAACAAAATAAATGCAAGTCAAAATGAAAGATAATAATTATTTAGTTAAATATTTCCTATTTTTCCCATTATTATAACTATATAGCCTGTATTATTATTTTTGTTACCCCGTCTTACAACCTGTTCAGGCTATACGCATGTCTGATAATTACTCTCATGGAGTAGGGATGATGAACGAAGCATTTTAGAGGTATTCTACCTGCATTTGGGAAACCCTTTAGGAAAAACCACCCTCAATAGACCCGACAAGGATTCGATCCCTTATCTCCCCGCCCTCAGCAGTCGAGCTCAACACGACTAGCGCGTTAGCCAACTACGCCACCGAGGCGGGTGATAAAATTGTTGAATAGATTCTATGAAATGTTTACAAACATATTTCACTCACCTAAAAAGAAGTTAATCTGGACATATAATAGGTAAGTTGTCCTCTTATAAGATGTTAATGATATTTTTTTTTTAAACCTGTTTCGGATGGTTATACTTTTTCAAGGCATATTCCTTGTGGTATGAGAGTATATGTTTGGGATAGCCGACTCAAAACTTTTTTTCTTAATTAAAACAGAAAATAAATTTAAAATACTAGTTAAATTTAAATTATGAACTTGTTATTGCCGGAAGATTTTTATTTTTACTGGAGTAGGACCAATATTCTCGAAAAACAGGTTACTTTAACTGTAATCATATTTCGATAAAGATGTGATATGATTTGATATGTGTGGACCCGGTTCTGGCTATCTTTTTTTATTTACGCGCCTTGTTTTACAAACCAACCATTTGGGATATCTAAATATTCACAGTAATCAATCAGGAATAAGAAATGGAATGATAAAAAATAAAAGTACCCTCACTCGCATGAAGAGTGGAGAAAGAATTTATGAAAAAATAATCCTCAGTACAAACGGCTGGGATTCGAACTCAGATCTGCCTACTACCGGCGAACCAAATCAGACAAGTTTAACACCTTAGTTGCCCATCAACACAGTTGACAAATTATAAACGTTGATTAACGCTTTTTATTTTGAAATAGTTTAGATAGATCTGATTTTCTAACGCAAAAAACAAACAGAACCAAAATATGTTGAACAAAAAGATGTCAAGCGGATAGGGATTAAAACACTCAAGTATTCAAATACCTGTAAGAGTGTTATTTTTTCAAAATTTAACACAATGAGCTTCATCTTTCCGGAAACACTTTTTTTTTTCAAAACCGAAATATTCTTAGAACAAGACAATTTATTGAGTTGCTATGTTATAGTTTGGACTATATAATTGGTAAGCTTGAGTGAGGAATAGTAGGCCTATGGGATGATTATAAAAAACGGTATATTATAATTGATTTAAAAACCTAGTTTAAAGACACGCTACAAAAAAACTTGTGCTCCAAAAGTAATTTCATGATTATATACTATAAACGATTAATAGTACTGCGAATTTAAATTAATCTGTTTAAGTTATTAAAACACAATCATAAAAAAAAATTAAACCTAGAGAAACTTGAAGGACATCACCTTAGGACATCAAGCGCTAATGACAGACTTAAGGTCATCGTGTTTACTTTGCGCAAAAAATACTAATCGTCTCGTCTTTTTAATTTTGTGCTAATTAAGGATCACACCTCCTTAATTTTTTCTGCTACTCGACACCTCGGCGATAAAGTACTGTGATCGTCCAAAAAAAATTAAACTAAAGATTTGGATAAATGTCGACGTTTCATTGACCCCATGTAACCGAAACAGTTAGTTTTTGCAATGTCTCAGACCCGAGCCGAAACCATTTCACCTATCGGGCTAGAACTTGGTACAATAGCCCCATGGCTTCTTTGGTGCTGACTGACAGCTCACAGCTTTAAAAAGTTACCAAAAATCACGTATCCCTACGCCGAACCTTATGATTTGCAAAAACATGTGTTTAGCAGCTGTCACTTCTGATGGTCAAAATTAAGGTATATACCTAAATGTTGACTGTCAGAAGTCAGACTGTGAGCTGTCAGTCAGCACTAAAGATGCCATGGGGCTACTGTATTTAGTAAGGATCCCCCGAGGAGATTTTGGAATTAGATATCTAACCCTAAAATTAAGGGCGCGGTAGTTTACCGATGGTCAAAAATAGAAAAAAGATATTTTCTTAAAATCCACTGACGATATTTAATTTCGGATCAAGGCATTGTTTAACACTACAAACAAAATGGCAATTCTCTTCTACCCATGGAAATGCCTTTAGAGAAGAAGAAATTTCCAATTTTCCTCATATCAACACTACTATTTCAGATGCGAAATAACTTACCATTGTAAAGTTTTGGTACCGTTAAAAATAAAAATATGTTATTTTGAAATGTATATTTATAAAACTAATAGTTTCTGAGCTATAAACAAAAATATTTATAAATATGAAATTGATTGCTATGCTCTTTGGCTCCTTAATAGTCCTGCAACAGTGTATATTATTTCATTTTTGATTTTTGGTGAAGTGTTTCTAGAACTATGATTATTATTTCGTTTCACAAATCTGAGTTTTTAATAAATTTATTTATTTTTAAGACTAAAGAAAAGAGAACGTTTGTTCGGTGCACCGTACCATTTATTTTACTTATCAACATATGATATCTATTTTTTCGACACACATGAACAGTGTAGAGGTCGATATATCTAATATATACATACATGTGGGTTACGTTGGTCTCGTGGTGCTAGTAGTTCCCCACCCCGCCAAAAAAAAAAGGGGGGAGGGCGTGGTCTACTCGAGGACAATACCGTGATGTGACTGGTTGTCGGCGGGTTCTCCCTCAATTAACCGATGGGGGGAGGAGCTTTGCCCCCCTCTCATTTTGCCATCTCAGGGGGATGGATTGCAGTGGTGGTTGTGACGGAGATGATGATGATGGTGATGGTGATGATGCTACATGCATACATTCAGTCAGTAGTGTGACGTGTGTCTTGTGATCAACATACCAAGAGACCGTTGGCAGACGTCTGCGGGTAGTGGTGGTTCCGAGAAATATTCCGCGAGTCTGGATACCATGGTTGTCCTGTAAGTAAACGTTTTTATCCTTCTTCTCTCGTGTGTACATGGTATAGAGAAAGTCTTATGATCTTGAGAGTCATGTGATTATGATTGCCAAAAAATACTTTCAGCACTTTACACACTTTAACTGATGGGTGTGGAAAAATATCCTTAACGTTTGTGTTAAAATTGATTTTCATCACAGAGAATTTCTCCCTATAAATATTAAAGTAGGTATAAACAAATACAAACATACCTATAAGAACCTGCAGTCTAGGACAACTGGGCGCCAGGACAACTATACGTTAAAAAACAGTATTTTCTTTTATTTTTTAACTAACTATTTTCCTAGTATAATGCAATGCACTTTTTTTAGAATATAAAAATGCACCATTTTTTCATATATTATTCAATTAAAGTTAAAAAGTGATGGGTAAAAACAAAAAATGAACTTTTTTTTAACTAATAATATTTTTCAGCGCAACATCATATATTTTTTCAATTACGTAAATATTCAATTTTAGAGCTATTAAATAAAATCTTATTAGCGGAAACTTAATTAATTCATATTTATAAAGTTAACCTAACTTAACCTAACCTAACCTAGCTACTGCAATGCATTAATAAAAGACAAAGAGTATTTAAATAAAATATGATGTTGCGCATAATCAAAGAGTGCATCCTTTGCTTTTAATCACCACATTTGAATTAAAAAGAAAAAAGTGCATTGCATTATGCAAGAAAAAAAGTGAAAAAAAAATGATAAAAAGTGGGGCTACTTTTGGCGCCCAAATGGTAGCGCCCAGTTGTCCGGATCCGAATAACTTATGCATACAGTTCAAAAAAAGAACTCCGTACTTAATCCATCCTCACTAACTTTCTCCACCCTTTCCTATCCTCGCATACTCCCTTCACTTCAGCAACATCCATACACTGAGGCATGCATGCTCTAATGTTTCTCTCTTTAACACATTCGTCTACAACATTTAAACACGTCTTACAAATGAGAGTATTTGACATAAAGCGGCAAATGTTTAAAAAAATTGTTTCTATCAGAGGTTAAAAGAGTACAATTTTTTTTTTCCTATTTATAAATACTCTAAAACACTTCTCCACTATAATTTTGATTGGAAAAAACTTTTTAGAAAATACACATTTTTTTGCAGTCAACAATGACATTTTATTTTATTATCGGTGTTATTTTATGAGTATAGGTTAGTATCTATATCAACTACATATCACATGTCTTGACGTATGAATACATGAAAGTAGATCTAGTGACTTTTCTAGCTATCAGATAAGCGTCTTCCTATGAAAATAGGATTACGTAGTATATCAAATGTCATCCTAAAGTAACTATCTACGTATAACTATTTATTCTAACATGCTGTCACCCGCTTCAGTGGTCGAATGGTCTAAGGCGTCACTCTCGTCTTAGACTGGCCTGTTGATGACGGGGAGATCGAGGTTTAAAAACCGGTCGGGCCTACTAAGTGTTAATTTTTCTTTCTCCTTCCACGTAAATGTAGGTATATTGAATCTAAAATGCTTTCTTCCAAACCCCGACGGGTAATTACAAAACAAAACCTGAACAGGTAGTAAGACGCGGTGATAAAGAAAACATTGCAACTCTAGCACACCTTGGTTGATATATTTTCTGAATGACAATAGTTCTAAGACCTATATAAATATATATAGGTCTTAGAACTATTGTCATTCAGAAAATATATCAATGCAATGTTTTCTTTATATATATATATATATATATATATAGGTCTTAGAACTATTGTCCTTCAGAAAATATATCAACCAAGGTGTGCTAGAGTTGCAATGTTTTCTTTATCACCGCGTCTTACTACCTGTTCAGGTTTTGTTTTGTAATTACCCGTCGGGGTTTGGAAGAAAGCATTTTAGATTCAATATACCTACATATATATATATATATTTATATATATGGGCAGTGATAAATTAAAAAATTTATTTCTGGTTCGCAAGTTTTTTCTAAACATATTTTAGTATTGTTGTTGGAAATAAAAATAAAGTTAGCTTTATGATTATGTTTCTCAACATGAGGACAAAAGTTTGCTGGACTTGTATTCCAAAATATAGACGAGTGCTACCATCTGAAAGTTAAAACTGGAAAATTTTCGTGGATTTCATCGTTTCAACATTATTATATTGAGTGAATTTTAGTGAGTAATTTTTTTAATTTAGAAATCTTTAAGACATTGTTCGGAAGAATATAGTCCAATAGTTAAGAACAATTTGTAAAACATTAAATTTACAAATTGAAAATGGTATGAATATTTTCCAATATACTATTAAGTCTATATTTGTGGCTAACCTGAATTTGGCCGGTAACACCTATATGTTGCTTCATATTGTGGTTTACTGTATCTAACATTAAAAAAACAACAGTGGGACAATTTTATCATATTTTTAAAAATAAACAAAAATTTCAATATTAAGATTATATAAATGAGAAAACTTCTAGCGTAATCATATTTCTAATCTCCCGCTTAATCAAACGTGAGAAGGTCCATTAATAACAATGGCGTGTTTGGGCTACATCACTCTCTACTTAGTTTGCGGAAAGATTAGCCAGTACTAATGAACCGTTGCCCAGGGGATCCCCGAATGTACTGATCGTACAACCTTTCCGTGGAGGCTTTTTCCATGTCCCGATGAGATGAGGGGATGATAATAGTGAATGTGACGGAGCAAAGCCAATTAATATCTTAACTTAACTTAACTTAACCCTAATTAACCAAGCCCTAGAGATCATGAGAATTATTAGCCTTATAAGAAAATCCCCCGGTACCAGCCGGGAATCAAACCTGACGCCTCTAGGTTAGCAGCCTGGGCTCTGACCACTATACCACAAGGCCGGCTAGAAGGTCCCTTAGTCCCTTTACATAGTTTCAATGTGACGTCATGGATAACTTTATATTCAGTATTAGTTTGTATAATATTTGCTTAGCCTTATTCTGAGATGACTACAGTAGCCTCATGACTTCTTTGGTGCTGACTGACAGCTGGCGGCTTTGAAAAGTAACCAGACTAAATTATGTATCGCTACGACGAACCATATGATCTGCAAAAAAAAAAAAAAAATTTGCAGCTGTCACTTCAGACAGTCAAAATTTAGGTATATACATAAATGTTGACTGTCAGAAGTCAGCTGTGAGCTGTCAGTCAGCACCAAAGAAGCCATGGGGCTACTGTATGCCTAATCATAATGTAAGGATTTGAGCATGATTTTGTGTGTGTTACTGAAAACAAAACTTGGGAAAAGTACTCCATCAAAATAAGTGTTCAGGTGTAGTCCAATATTTAAAAATATGTTTATTGGGTTTCAGCAAAATTTGGATGCAACTTAGATCCACCCTTCATCTACCTTGTAAAGTAGAACCCTTACCTTGCATTATTACGCTATGGTATAGCTTATAAGATATAAATCCCGGTTGGGTATACTAGGGTGGTTTTCCCCAGATGGTTTACCACTCTCCTTCCACGCAAATGCAGGTATAATACCTCTAAAATGCTTCGTTCCTCACCCCTACTCCATTAGAGTAATTATCAAATATGCGTATAACCTAAACAGGTTGTGAGACGGGGTGATGGAAAAAAAAAAGTTGGTTTTAAATAGTAATATTTTTTATTTTTTAGCATCGCGCCTTACTACCCATTAGAGCTATAAACTTATGTAGACCTACTAATTACGCTAATTGGCTAAGGATGAGTAAGGTTAAGTTTAGAATAGGTGTACCCAAATTTGCGTAAGGGGAGAGAGTGAGAACCCATTTAGGGGAAATAAACCTCAGTAAAGCCTACCAGGATCGAACCCCGATCTCCCAGTCATCGACAGTATACTCTTTCACAAAAGTAGCGCGTTAGACCATGTGTCCACCAAAGCGGGTAATATAATTATATAAATAATAATATAAATATAATTGTTCATGCTCACAGGGCTGTGCGCTGGCTATACTGCTACAATTCTCTGAATGCTAACGACACGGCTTGACCGGCGCACAGTCTTATAAGTGTGAATCCATCTTGACTGTCAAATAAATATTTAAAAAAGTTTTGTAATCTTACAAATAGCAAATATTTCATCACTGTGACAAATTAAGTGAATTTAACTCACATTACTTGCCTACATAGACAGACCGGTGGGCACACGGTCTAAATGTCAAGCTCATTTAGTCTAGTTTGCTGGTGATGGGTAGGTCGCTGCTCGATTCCCAGGCATGTGTACGGAATAAGTTTATTTTTCTGAAATAGTTTTCCACCCTCCATTCACTTGAATGAAGGTACATTGTCTTATATAAAATTAATTTCTGACATATTAATTAGGTCCGAATTACTACATGGCATTAAAAACTAACAGATGGGGGGGGGGGGGAAGAAATAAATCAAATTGGTCAAANTTATCCACTAATCTGAAATAGTATCATGCCTGATCCTAACTTAGGTAGAGTGTGCCTTGGATCAAATGTTTTCCTTTTAAAGATAAATGTTTTGGTTCTCGGTTAGCGTAGAGACTGGCTCGATGGCTAAAAAAACAAGTGGCTCAAACGTCATCGAGATATGTAGTTGGCTCGAGATAATATATATATTTTGTTTGTAACAGTTAAAAGTTTATTTCAAAACTAAATATTTATATTCATCTCTCTTGCCAAAATATATTGTATATTTTAGAGTTAAAAGTCAGCCTTCATTCCTTCTCAAAGTAGAAAGTTTCGAGGTAACAAATTAATATAAGGCCTTGAGAAAAAATTAACAACAGTAGAACACTTAAGTGTTTAAAGTGTACAAACAGTTAACTAGGGGCAATAAACTAATTTAAATATAGCTCGGGGAGTAGTTATACGTGGAGTAAATGGTAAAAATTAAATGGTAGCATGAAAATCTAGAAGAGACTGTAGACATTCACCGAACATTCAAACATGTGTTTAGTCTATAATTACAAAGTTGCTAACAGTATTTTTTTTATACGGTATTATTAGTATTATATTTTTTATTTCGTAGATTTGTGTACGTTTCAAGTCAGAGCTGTTTAATTTATTACAAAAAGTTTTCAATAGTCACCAAATCCCATATTATTTTGAGGTACAGTAGAGCGTCGTTAATCCGGATCGATCGGGACCGGGACCCATCCGGATTACTGAATTGTCCGGATTTTCAAATGTGCTTTTAATAACTGTATACATACGTATACGTGTGGTTTTTCTTTTCTGTGAACCTTCTTCAGAATCTAGTTTTGAAGCAAAACGTTGCAAACTTTCTTTTTTTGCTTTAATGTCACTAATGGTTTAAGTTCCCACACCATATAATTTAGCGAGAGATGCACCACTTTCCTCTTTAGACAGTCTTCGTAGAATTTCTAACTTATCCTCTTTATTTGATAATGATGACATAATTAACAAAGTAAAAATATGAACCGTTTTAACTCGCACACTAAAACGTCACAAGGCAACTATACCACAGCTGGACACCTTCCACTACCTCCCCTACCTGCTCTCACCTCCGATCCGGATTTGCGACGCTCCGGATTTTTGACGTCCGGATTTCCGACGCTCTACTGTATATAAAGAGCACAATTAAGAAATTCACCATGCGCGAGAGGGACTACGGCTGTCTTATTTTGACACCACCGCTTCAATTTTTGTCATTAGTGTAGTTCTTTTCCCCGATTAATTTTAGTGATTCTCTATAGATTGCTTCATTTTGCATTTGCTTACCCTCCTAGTTCTATTTGAATAATTAATATGGATATTCTCTCTGCATTGACTCATCTTGTACGTGTTAACTCTTCTAGTTATATCTGAATAAATAATTTTATATGCCTAAGTTTTAAAGAATGATGAAGAATGTTGATGAAATGTGCAGATATTCACAATTGATACCGAAACACGTCTTTAGCTATTTTATAGCAATGTTCTTCAATCCTAAGGATAGCTTTGTATTAGCCTTAATATACCTCGACTCTATCGCCTTGGTTAAAGTTCCATTAAATAATAATATATATTGTCTACGAAAAAACTTAAAGTCTTTTATCTTTAATTAAAATCATAAAGTTTAAAAGAGGAAATTGATCTAGTGCATAATATTTTAAACAGATTTATTTAAAATATTAGTTTTATAAACCATTTTATCAACTAGAATTAACACTAATTTGTATGAAAAGTAATTTGGTTTTGGTTTCATAGCCCATGACCAAATTTTGAGGATTTACTAACATTAATTTCCATTGTAACGATAAAAACTTTAAATAAAATTATTTACAATATTGATACATACAAATTGTTACTTTGTTTAGTTAAATAATATGCAAAAATGGAGGTATTACCTTCATTAGACGTCACTTTAACTAGCTTAATGGGTTTATTCTGGAATACAAATTTTTCTTGTTTATTATTAAACGTCTTTCAACATAAACAATTGTGTAAGTTAGACCTATTAATATATATTCTTTCTTAATTATGGATTCATGTAGATAAAAGTTAAGGAATTTCCATCTTACAATGTTATTTTTACTACATGGCTATCATGAGAAATCGAGAAATTCTATAAAACCATTCCGTTTAAAAAAAAAATATGATAAAGTTATACACCTTTTAGAGAAGAAAGGGGAGGAAGATTGTAAATTATTGAAATCAATCTGTCAGTATGTTAACAAGAGAAGAGTCATTATTACTATACAATGTCTGTTTTTATATTACAAAAACAACTCATTTTTTTTATTTGCGTCAAAATAACATACACATATTTCAAATGAGCATATTGTTTTCCATTGGGTTATATGGTTAATAGGTTTTCGTACGATTAGTAAAATAAAATTTAAAAAACACCATTAATACCTAATTTTTTTAGCTAAAAAAGTATAAAAATCAACAGAAAATTATCATATTTTTATTTAATCTATTTGGGGTATTTTAACGTGCACTCTCTGAACCGACTGATTATATCATACCTCAGCTTTCATACTAGCTTTAATCTAGAAAAGACACAACATCCAGCCCCCAGACGTTATTCCTCCCTGTGACAGGGAAAACCCACATCTTCGACAGTGACAAATTTATCGGCCATGCCGGCAACCCAATCGAACCCAAAACCTTTAGCCAAGTAGACAGGAATGCTATCGACTAAGCTAAAGTGTCGAAAATAAATTAAAATCTTACAATGTGATGTTTCTTATTAATTTATAATCATCACATTCGGAATGCAAGCACGGAAAGGCGGGGGTAGGAATGTCAGAAATAAGCCCGTATTAAATTTATTTAGCTTTAAACAACTCCAGATTCTTCAAAAGAAAGGTTGGCTGTGGAGACTGATCAATCCTGGTGGATCCCTCAAGAAATTAAGGCACATTTTACGAAAAACGCGAACGGGCAGTGAAATGCTGCGACAAACAAAGATTCTGTTCACCGTGAATACCCTTAATTCATCTGATTAATATAGTACTGCATGCGGGCAGCTGTAAATGTATACAAGGGAGAATTGCAAGTCTACAGTATATCTTTTATAACCGCGTCTTACTACCTGTTCAGGATGTACGCATATAATTATAGTTACTCTAATGGGATGGGGATGAGAAAGGAAGCATTTGAGAGATAATCTAACAGCAATTGTATGGAAGAAGAGTGGAAAAGGTGACCTGGCGGTCTAGGGGTAAGGTGTCAGACTTCTGTGCTGGCGGCCGGGGTTCAATCCCCGGTCCCGGCACAGATTTATCTGATTACCAAACCCTTCCTTCACCTCTGACAAGACATCTTGTGAATGTGAGGAATGCCAGGCCTCCACCGTGGTTCGGATTCCACGTTAAACTGTAGGTCCTTCATTTCATCTCACAATCACCCTACCATTACACATTAGCGTGAGTGCGTACAACCCGAACGGGTAGTAAGACTAGGTGCTAATAATAATAATAATAATAATAGTGAAAAACCATTTAGTAGAAAACCGCCCCCAGTAGACCCACCCAGGATTCAAACCCCAATTTCCCCGTTTTTAGTAGGCTACTCTAGGAAAAGTGGAATGACGCCTTAGACCACTCGACCACTGAAGTGGGATACATTACATTTAGCATAGTTGATAAATGTACGTAGTTTTAGCCGATTCCATTTCTTAGACATACATTTCTTCCCACAGGGTCGTGAATTTATGTACTGAGGAGGAACTTATTTTATAGGGTTGACTCAAAACCCCATCTAAGGGACATGTTTCTTGCTTCTCTCTCCTAAAATCATTTAAAAAGGGTCATATACGTTTAGAAGTCACGGCTGGTCAAGATGGTATTTCCCATGCTAATGAATTTACGTTTTACTCAACGAGTTTTAACGATATAACGTTGAAACAGAAACCATAAAATTCTTAAGTAATTATAAAAATAGTTTTACAATGTTACAAAAAAAAATTTTTTTTATCTTTAAGTAGTTTTTTGCAAAGGTATTTTTTTAATAAAACCTTTACAACCTATGTTATTTGTCTTAGTCACGGAAATGTCCTGTAGGAACTTCCTGCCAGGATGTAGATTAAAAATATCCGTGGTAGCAAATGTCTGTCAAGAATAGGAAACAAGGAAAAGGTAAAATTAAAAGCAAGTCAATGTTTTCAAGGCACAAATATTAAAGTGACTGTGTAAACTCGTCAGAGGAAGAGGGAAAGGGTTATCAGCACATAGACAAGAGCCCTTTCAGGGTGATCTTATCATTTTCTTCCCCCTCTTTCTATTTTGTACAATGGCGTCTAAGTATGATGCTGCCTAGACTGCTTGGGTGCGTCAAGTTAAGATGCAACCCGCTTCGCAAAATAGCTTCGGAATCTCCAAAATGGCAATGTCGTTAAAGAACTAATATAAACAAAGTGATTTAAACCACTGGATAAACACCGAGATGAGATATTTTTACAGGGATTATTTATTTAACTTTTGGGGTATTTGGAAGCTAGCTTTTAAAACACGTCGCTGTGGCAGCACACAATTTACAAACTAGCTTAACCGAGGATAGAACATTAAATATTCAATCACAGCCCATACATTGAATATATGAGTAATATATGAGGCAATATTTTAGGCGCTACCTAACATCAAACCAGGACCCACTTGACTTGTAATTGAGGCTCCTTAGCAAATAACTGCAGCTAATCATTGTGTGTGTGGATATTAAGTACCAATTAAAATGAATAAATTTCCACTGGCATTCTCAGCCTTCTGTATGACACAATGTTCATGCGATAATTTAACGAGTACTTTTTGTGTAGTTTTTTACTTTCTCTCGACACCTCAGAAAGAAAGTATTGTTGTCATAAAAAAAATTGATCTCGAAATTTTGATAAATGTCGACGTTTCATGACCCCCTGAAACCAAAAGGTGGTTTTCGCAATGCCGTCTGTCTGTCTGTCTGTCGGACTAGAGCCGAAACTATTTTACCGATTGGGCTAAAACTTTGTATCTGGGATTTTAATAAGATTCCCCTAAGGGTTTTTGGGATTAGATTTCTAACCCTAAATTTAAGGGTAGTTTACTGAAGGGAAAAACGAGAAAAAAAAACTATTTTATAGAAGTTCGCTCTGATGATTTCGATTACATTTTATATCTAGACACTATTTACTACTATAAATAAGATGGAAACTCTCTTTTTTTCATGAAAATTACTTTGAGGGTATTTTACAAAAAAAAATATCATGTTTTGATAATCTATCCGCAGCTATTTTAGATACGATATAACTTATCTTTGGAAAATGGTCGTACTATTAAAAATAAAAATCTTTTACTTTAAATATATTTTTATAAAACCAATAATTTGAGCTATATGCAAATTTATATATATACTTTTTAATTCAGGTCTTTGAAAATGAATTTGATTCTTATGCTCTTTGGTGTTTCTTTTTTCTTAATTTTCCTGTAAAAGTGTTCCTAGTTCCTAGTTCCTAATGCCATAGAGTAAGAGTAAGTAAGTAACCTTGTATATTATTGCATTTATAATACTTGATGTAAATATTCTAAAACAATGTATAGACTTTTTAATTAGTTTCACAAATCTTACGAGTTTTTAGTAAATGTCTATTTTAAGATAAAAGCCAGAGAAAGTATGTGTGTTTCGCAGTACCGTTTATTCTTTTTACCCGCGTTCTATTACCACTTAGAGATATACGCAAACATTAATTACGCTATAATATGATACGTATGAGTAAGGTAGTTTTTTTTTTTAGAAGCTGTATAACCCCCCTCCCTCAATACAGCCGACCGGGATTTGAACCTCAACCTCTTCGTGTTCGGTTACCCTGTATGTTTAGAGAGTGACGCGTTGGACCATTCTCATACCACAGCTTGTATTTTAATGTGGTTTTAAGGAAGTAGAGACCAGTCATGCAAATATCAATCAATTTTGAACAAAGCCAAAGTTTGGCCATCACACTGTATTCTTAACTAGCTGCACCGTTTGTATTAATGTATTGTGGTGAAATTGAGAAGCTCTCATAAAGGTTAAATATAAAACACAAATCAAACATGAATGTTGAGCGTTCGGACAGCTACCAAACCTATATTGACCGTGTAGAACGGTCAGCTCATTCATAGAGAACGCCTGATAGATTAGACTACCTATACGACGTAGCTACATTCACGAGAATATTACGTACACATTATAATGAATAAGAAACATTTAGCTGTTTTTTTTTGCGCCGTGTCTTACGTGTTCGGGCTATCCGCTTATGTACTATTTATACTAATGGTTATAGGCATTAGGCAGGTTATATTTAGAGGAAGTGTAGCCACATTTACGTGGGAGAAAATTGATTTTTTTTTAAACTACCCGAACAAGCTACGAAGTTCGATCCCTAGTCATCAGCATTAGTCTATTGCAAGAGTAGCGTGTTAGACCATGCGGTCATTGAAGCGGTTAACATTTAGTTATAAGCTTTTTATATTCGAGTGGAGCTCTAATTTAACAATTTTATTTAATTGAGCAATTGGTTGTAAATATCTCAGGATATGATTGAATTGTGAGCTTACGTTCATTAATGACAGAGAGTTTAGTTAGTTGTATACATTTATTTAGTTTTAAATCTAACCGCATCAGTGGGTACACGGACTAAACGCCAAGCTTTCAGGGTGTTTGAATCTCGTCCGAGTATAATGAGGTTGAGTCCACTCTCTTTCAAGCAAATGCGGGTGTATTTAATATAATACTCGAACCTTATACGTATTTTAATATGTCGGTGTAATTAAGTACGAGTATCACGGACGGACATTAATACGCGGTGGAAATAAAAAAGTGTAGCTTCAAACTAAATATTTTTAAAAAAAAAGGTCTGTGGGACAGCAATGGATTCCTTTTCCAACCCCTCAACACTGGAATCAGGGTAAATGAAGGAAGGGCTTCTTCTACCCTTACAATGAATTATCCCCCTTCCTGTCCATCAACACCCCTCCTAACAAGTGGGTTGTTACTTCCAGGAGCAGAAGGGAGTCAGGGTCGCCGACAATGATCAGTGGGTCACACTGCAGCAGACTCACCCCCGTCACCAGACACCACAACAACGACTGGGACATCAATGACACCAGCATACCCAGGGTGAGTACTCTCACCAACATAATAGGTTAGCCACGCCAGTGGTTTTCAATATTTTTACGGTTGAACACACACACACATTCATTCATTCATTAACACTTCATCTGAAGCAGTGTTTTTGTAGTTTCTACATCAAACATTTTTGGCCAAAATAAATCAGACATTTCTTCAGTAGAAACATAAAGTTTAAATTTCTTCACAGGATGATAGCCCAGTTTTTATTTATATCTGTCAAAGGTGTCTTAGAATTTGATGACAACCTGTTCTCATTTAAAATGTTTGTCAACTAATACCGCTATGTTCATGTGTAATATACTAAACAAATGTTCACCATGTGAAGAAAATTAAATTCAATGTTTCTACTGAAGATTTTTTTTTTTTAATTTTGGCCAAAAAAAGTTATGATATAGAAACTGCGAAAATAGTGCCCTTAGCTTGCGTCCCTTACACTACCACCTTAAAAAATGCTAGTTTTTTTTACTGGAAATTCTTGTTTGGATGCATCAATTTTGGTACTACTGGTTCGTACCTCTACGACATTATCGAACTATTATACAAATTTAATCGTTCTCGATATTTGACGGTCACACAATGGTCGACACTACAGTATATCATATTGTGTCCGGGTGCTAGGTAGTTACAGTATGTATTCTACCAATAAATTGCTTCATATAAAATAATAATTACCTTAATTAACTTTGATTTGTTTAATAAATACTTTACTAGCTTACCTAATCATATATAATAAAATTCATGCGATACCTGTCCAGAGTTTTTCTCAAACTTTCCGATATGGTACCAAGCTGAAATTTCACACACTGATTATTTAAGTGTTGGGGATTCACACACAAAATTAAAAGAAAATTTGCAGAGTGGTGATTTATCGCACCATGTTCACGTGCTTAGAGTTATGGATATATTTGTGGCCAATGGAGCATGCCATCTTTATGGGCAGAGCCGTTGTTTTGAAAGCAACAGGGAATATACCTTGCATGAAATCTGGGATTACGCCTTTTGGAGATGGGCCTAGCCCCCAGTCCTACTTCTTCTTCAAACAACCGCACAGAGGTTGGTTTGATGTGATTTATATCCACCCGGCGATGGAAATGCACTAATACCCTCGGCTGGTTAGTGCTGCCTGCACCATCTGGTATAAATACCATGTACTAGCGGAGTTCAAGAAGTGTGGTGGTTCCCCGTTGCCTTATATATTAAATTTCTATGAGCTAACACGAAAGAGGCAATGAATCCAAACGATCATGTTTACGGATATAATAGTAGTGTGCCTGTTGCATCGCTCCATCCTTTAACTGTTAAACTTGGCGCCCTTCCATGAGTCGTGAAAGGTATTTTTGACTACCTTAGGCCCTCAGGGGGAGGGTCAACCAATCATAATCCCAACCGACATCATTTCTGATCAAGAATATCTAAAAATAAAACTGCGCCAAGGGTACACCCGCCCTCTCCTGTTTTTAGTCGACTCAAAAACAGTATTCATTTCACAATGAAAAACAGCGAGTAGTTCTTGAAAACAAATTCTTTCAAAATAGGTTGGGTTTCTTATATCAAGATCACAAAACAATAATTGTCTCCTTGTTTATAAATGATTGACCTTGTTTGAAAGTTAAGATAAATAATCTACAAGAGGGACGTAAGTCTTATAATTTTGGAGAGTTTAATTATCAATATAGGTCACATTTCACGTTCCCCATTCATTCTTCTGCACAGGTCAACTTTTTTTTTTAACGCACACCCATCTTGTGAATGTGGGGAATGCCAGGCCTCCACCGTGGTTCGGATTCCACATTAAACTGTAGGTCCTTCATTTCATCTCAACATTACACCTTAGCGTAAGTGCGTATAACCCGAACGGGTAGTAAGACGCGGTGCTAATAATAATAATAATAATAATAATTTAACGCACACCGATTGCTCTTTGAGATCACCAGGTTTTAATACTCACCATTGAATTAAAATAGAACCGCTTCAATGGCCGAATGGTGAGGGAGAGACCGGGGTTCGAATCCTCGTTGGTTCTACTGAGGGTGGCTTTTCCTAAATAGTTTCCCACTCTCTTTCCCCGCCAAATTCGGCTAGATTACCTCTAAAATGCTTCCTTACTCGTCCCTACCCCATTATAGTAACCATGATATAAACGTATTACCTGGACAGGTAGTAAAACGCGGTGATAAATGAAAGTGGCCGATTGATGGTCATTCGGACCTGTATTAAGTGCATGAGAAAACACTTTAATCGAGAGCGCTAAGTCGTGAGTCGCGATAAACACAGATGATGTTTCATTTGAGTTCCGTACTACTATGTACATCCCGTTTATACTGAAAGGTCTTACCTTAACCAGTTATATTATGGCCCTATATTATAAGTTGTACCATAGTGTTACCTATAAAGGTAGGCTTGGTGAATAGTGTGTATCTTATTGTGCCATGCCAGATTGTTTATGAACATCCAAAATATCCGCATATTTACAGTAGTGTGGTAGCGCTGAGGAATTTATAAGTTAAGAGAAAATGTACCCTCATTTGCCTGGAGGGGAAACCAAACTTAGTACACTCGGCGAGGATTTAAACTCCTATGACACCGGCAGACCTGATAAGACGAGGTTGTCTCACCTGTTTCTTGTGTTAAACGTAGAGGTCTTAATCGTAATTAGCGTTGGGTATTTATACTCGTATGTTCACATATAGGGAAAGCTTTTGGACCTTAAAAAGATGACAACTTAAAAGAGACACGAACGAATCAACCGTCAGGAACATCAGAAGGAGCACGTAACAGCCATGTAAACATAAACCTTTGTTCCTCCACATTGGTTAGGAAAGAGCGGAAAGCCCATGTGAACAGTTATAGCTCTGTTACCCCAGATTGATCAGAAACAGCGAGTAGATCAGAAAAAGCGGCCAACGGTTGTGAACTGTGAACTCTTCCTTCAGATTTGTTTGAATGAGCAGGTAGGCCAAGTCATTGTTCACTGTTTCCTCCAGATTGCTTACTTGTGAACTATTCTATCTATGTCCCTCTAGATTGGTTAGAAAGAAATAACACCTGTGAACTGTCACCTTGGTTTCTCCAGATTTATTAGAAAGAAATAGCACTTGTGAATTTCCACCTCTGTTTCTATAGAATGGTTAGAAAGAGTTAGCTCCTGTGAACTGCCAACTCTATTTTTCTATAATGGCCAGAAAGAGTTATATCCTGTGAACTGTCACCTCTGTTACTTTAAATTGACCAGAAAGAGTTAGCACCTTGAACTGTTACCTGTTCCTCAAGATTGGTCAGAAAGCGCTTGTGGCACCAATGAACTGTCACCACTGTTCCTCCATATTGGTCAGAAAGCTCTTGTGGCACATATGAACTGTTACCTCTGTTCCTCCGGATTGGTCAGAAAGAGCATGTGGCACCAATGAACTGTTACCTCTGTTCCTCCGGATTGGTCAAAACGAACTTGTGGCACATATGAAATGTTACCTCTGTTCCTCCGGATTGGTCAGAAAGAGCATGTGGCACCAATGAACTGTTGCCTCTGTTCCTCCGGATTGGTCAGAAAGAACATGTGGCACCAATGAAATGTTACCTCTGTTCCTCCGGATTGGTCAAAAAGCACTTGTGGCACCAATGAACTGTTACCTCTGTTCCTCCGGATTGGTCAAAAAGCACTTGTGGCACATATGAACTGTTACCTCTGTTCCTCCGGATTGGTCAGAAAGCACTTGTGGCACCAATGAACTGTTACCTCTGTTCCTCCGGATTGGTTAGCAAGAGCATGTGGCACTAATGAACTGTTACCTCTGTTCCTCCGGATTGGTCTGAAAGAGCATGTGCACCAATGAACTGTTACCTCTGTTCCTCCGGATTGGTCAGAAAGAGCATGTGGCACCAAAGAAATGTTACCTATGTTCCTCCGGATTGGTCAGAAAGATTATGTGGCACTAACGAACTGTTACCTCTGTTCCTCCGGATTGGTCAGAAAGAGCATGTGGCGCCAATGAAATGTTACCTCTGTTCCTCCGGATTGGATCAAAAAGCACTTGTGGCACCAATGAACTGTTGCCTCTGTTCCTCCGGATTGGTCAGAAAGAGCATGTGGCGCCAATGAACTGTTACCTCTGTTCCTCCAGATTGATCAGAAAGAGCATGTGGCACCAATGAACTGTTACCTCTGTTCCTCCGGATTGGTCAGAAAGAGCATGTGGCACTAACGAACTGTTACCTCTGTTCCTCCGGATTGGTCAGAAAGATCACGTAGCACTAACGAACTGTTACCTCTGTTCCTCCGGATTGGTCAGAAAGAGCATGTGGCACTAACGAACTGTTACCTCTGTTCCTCCAGGTGAGCGAGTTCAACCGCTGGGAAGAGTGGGCGGACGGTCACTGCCGCCTCGTGTACCCGGCGTCCAGCGAGGAGGCCAAGAGGCACGCCTCGGGCTGGGCCATGAGGAACACCAACAACCACAACGTACACATCCTCAAGAAGTCGTGTCTGGGGGTGTTGGTATGCTCGATGAGATGCGCCCTAACCAGCGGCGACAAGGTCCACCTCAGGCCCGCCATTTGCGACAAGGCGCGCAAGAAGCAGCAGGGTGAGTAACGCGCGGATAACCTTTCATTTTCGTACGATTGTTATGGAAGCGTTTATCGCGTCTGACTTCCACCCACAGTAAGGATTTTCAACTTATTCCCTTGAAACTCGCTGTTTTAATTATTTTACATTGACATAAGTAACCAACGTTGCCCGTGGTACGTGTAGGCCTTTTGCGTGTTTACCCCGAACAACATTTTTCTTGCTTCAAACAAACAGAAAAATATTTTCTTTGTCTTAATTTTTCCGACCCAGTTTTCAATCAATTAAAAAAAATCTATTCAAAAAGTTAAAATTCCTGCTTTTAAGTCTACATGTTTGTGGACAGAGGCTACCAATTTGTAAAATTTCAGCCCGCTTCTTGCGGTAAATGTATTTTTTTATATAAATCCAATAAAACTTAGACTATTTGTCTTGGTCACGAAAATGTCCTGTAAGAATCTTCCTTCCAGTGTATAGATTAAAATAGCCCGTCGTAGCATATTTTTATCTATAATAGGAAAAAAGGGAAAGGCAAAAGTAAAAATCAAATCAATATTTTCAAGGCGTAAATATTAAAGTGACTGTGTAAACTTGTCAGAGGAAGAGGGAAAGGGTTATCTGCACATATACAAGAGCCCACTCAAGAGGAACTTATCATTTTCTTCCCTCTCTTTCTATTTTGTACATTGGCGTCTAAGTGTGATAGTTCTTAGACTGCTTAGGTGCGTCAAGTTAAGATGCAACCCGCTTCGCAAAATAGCTTCGGAATCTCCAAGAAGGCAATGATCATGACGGGCAAACAAACTTTGAATGAGAAAGGAAGGTTTTATTTAGAGGAAGAGTACATATGCGTGGAGGTAGAGTGGAAAACCATTTTGGAAAAACCACCCTCAGTAATCCCGACTGAGAATCGAACCTCGATCTCTCTGTCATCGGCAGAGTAGTCTACTGCGAGAGTAGCGCCTTAGATCGTGCGGACACCAAAGTGGGTTTATACCTTAGGACGTCTTAATAAACACGAGATTATATAATAACACGACTTACAAGCTGGCTTAATCTCGGACGGAACACCCAATATCACACACCTAGACTTAGCGCTTGGAATTGTACTATCTGGGTACGAGTACGAGCTCGTAGATGAAATCGTACCCGAGTTATTGGTCAAATGGTTAAGGGCGTTAGGTTCGCAATATATTGGACTAAGAAAATGTCAAGGCTCGAATCGTGGACGGGTTTTCTATTTTAGCCATATTCAGCCAGAATCGAACAAGTGTCTCTAAAACTCATATTTAACCGTACCGGTGAGCACGTGGACTAGACGTCAAGTTCGTCTAGTCTTCTCTTTTCCATGATGTCAGGGTTAGAAACCCAGTGATGTGTACTTAGATGATTTTTCCTCATTCGTTTTCTAGATGAAGGCAAATTTCCCCTTTAGTTTATTCTAGATGTATCTTCCCTAACTCATTATTGTGCTTAAGTTCTGATATCACGGACGGGTATTAAGACGCTGTTACGGGAAGGTTGAGTATCGAACCTTAGAAGAGTGCATTTTTTTAAAATACGCATGTGATTTATTTTTTATTATGGTGGTTTTCCTACCTTCTCTCTACGCGAATACTGGTGCACTTCATATTAATACTCTCTTCATCATTACCTCATAGGCTAACCGGCCCCGTGGTGTAGTGGTAAGAGCCACTGGCTACGAGCTTAGGGGTCCCGGACTCGATTCCCGGCTGGCATCTTGAATATTTTCCCCAAAAGGGGAATTACCCCAAATATCACCAGGGTTTGGTTGATAAGGCCTAAGTTAGGTTAAATGTTTTCACACTCACATACAGTAGCCCCATGGCTTTTTTGGTGCTGACTGACAGCTCACAGCTGACTTCTGACAGTCAAAATTTAGGTATATACCTAAATTTTTACTGTCATAAGTGCCAGCTGCTAAACATGTTTTTGCAGATCATCTGGTTCGGTGTAGGGATACGTAATTTGGTCTGGTAACTTTTTAAAGCTTTCGGTCAGCACCAAAGAGGCCATGGGGCTACTGTACTCGCTATCATCATTCCCTCATCTCATCGAGACATGGAAAGAACCTCCACGGAAAGGATTTACGATAAGTGCATTCGGACGTTCCTTAGGCAAAAGTACACTAGTACTGGCTAATCTTTCCACTACTGGTCTACGGGCGATATAGCCCAGACTCGCAATATTATATACCTCATAGGCTAGTCCATTAAATAACTGTTGTGTTGAAATACAAAAACTAAAAAAGATAGAGATGGAACGTTATTTGTAAACGCCTTCGACCATACTGGAACAAGGTTCCCCGAAACATGTATTCCGGCCACTCAGCAAACATTCGCGTTAATGTTCCTGTTTATTGTTTCATGGTCAAGTAATCTCACCTATTATCTAAAAAAAAAAACCACCAACACCTAAAAGGTTCTAGCGTATAAAACAATAACCATTACAAA
The DNA here is from genome assembly GCA_902141375.1 of Timema poppense. NCBI lineage: Eukaryota > Metazoa > Arthropoda > Insecta > Phasmatodea > Timematidae > Timema > Timema poppense. The sequence continues at coordinate 39,643 of CABFOV010001474.1, forward strand.
CAAATTAGCCCCACTTGCGTAATCCAGCGCGGTCTTTCACTCCACTTCCCAGGTGTATCCGTTTCTAGCACGTTCTAATCCGCTTTTTTTTTCCTGCCGGATGTCAAATGGGAAGGGATGCACGCAAGGACACTAAGGTACTCGATATCTGAGACACGTGCAAACCACTGACACGTGTCAAAGGGTTCACCGAGCCGTAACCATCGCGGCCGCCCTGCCGAGACAGATACAAGCTTTGAGCATCTGCAAAACCTTATAAAGTTAACTTGTTTTTTGTTTTTTTTAAACACCACTGTTATTAACGGCTAAATATAAAGGGTGAGATAGAGGAATATACTCGGCATTCACGTGGAAAAGGGGGTAGGAGAACGAAAACGATAAATTACAAATCACCCCTAGGGCACCTGGCCGAGATTCTAGCCTAGACATCACAATCACTGGTACGGTAATATAATATATTGACAGCCGATTCTCATGGGGAGATAGAGAGAGAGAGAGCGGCAAGACATTTAGAGATAAAAATACATTCAGAACACACGGCTTAGATCCGAACCCCGACTGCCCCTTCACCAGTAAACCAGACTAGGTGAGCTTGCTATCCGGTGCACGTATAAAATATATATATATTTATTTTAGCATTCCGTCTCACTACCTGTCCGGTTTATACGCATGTGTACTAATTACGCTAATATATTAGGAAGGAGGAAGGTTGGATTTAGAGGAAGGGTACCCACATTGGCACGGAGGGAGAGTGGAAAATCATTTAAGGAAAATCATCCTCGGTGCACCAGACCGGGATTGATTTCCAATCTCCCCGTAATCGATTGTCTAATTTACTGCGAGAGTTGCGCGTTAGACCACGCGGCCACCGAAGCGGGCTTCAAAGGTTATATTAAAATAGCGAGTTTAACACTAACATCCCTGTGTTACTAACAAAAATGAAAGGAGATATTTCTAATATGAATTTTTCAAATATAAAAGTGGTTTTAATTGAAGGTATTACTACTGGTTGGTTTCAAAATCAACAACAAACTCAAATCACTTTCGGAAAATAATTATATATTTAAGAATGAAATATCCAAAGCTATTAAGTGTACTTTTAGTGAGTATTTACTCCTCCTAAATATCATGTTCTGAAAATTGAAAAATGGCATCTGGACACGGGAATCCCGAGTTCGATTTCCGTGTCCAGGTGTCATTTTAACATTTTCAGAAATTATATATTTGTCTTTAGTAGTAACGATTGTCGTACGAATGTGTTGTATTTTAGCTAATTAATGGTTATTTCGTAATAGCTGCCATCATTATTTTAATATAAGTTTTCCAACTGAATTAAGTATGAAATCACCCGTCTCTGTGTTCGCATGGTATACTTTTTAAGGTGTCACTCTCATGATAGACTGGATTGCTGATGGCTGGGAGATCGGGGTTTAAGTCCCGGTCGGGTGAACTACATTTTTTAACCATGCGAATTAAATAGCATACGAATTCAAAAGTGTTTGTCAGTTGCTGTGTCTGAATTATCAGTCCTTACCAAAATTGTCAGAATCATTTCTTCTCCTTTCATATCGAATACCTTCAAGGAAAGGTTAGTTTCTTAAGAATCTATCTAAAAATAGTTATTTTAATTAATCGTGTATTATATACCTATAATAAACGGTTGGGCAAATAATAATTGTGGATTTAAAGTCGTAAATATGCTATTGTCTCTCAAAAAATTACGAAAAACTTGATAATTTATAGTCTTGATATTTCATGGAAAATATTTTGGTACAGGTAAACCGTGTCCTAACCGCCAGTGTACGGGCCGACTGGAAATTCAGCCATGTCGAGGTCATTGCGGCTACCCCGTCACCCACTTCTGGAGACACACCGACCACGCCATCTTCTTTCAGGTCAGTACACCCCTTTTACCGACACATACACTACCCTTCCCCCTGGAAACATACAAGACACTCCATCTTCTTCCAAGTCAGCACATCCTTGTTATCAACACAGAACCTCCCTACCCTTCCCCCTGGAAACATACAAGACACTCCATCTTCTTCCAAGTCAGCACATCCTTGTTATCAACACAGAACCTCCCTACCCTTCCCCCGGAAACATACAAGACACTCCATCTTCTTCCAAGTCAGCACATCCTTGTTATCAACACAGAACCTCCCTACCCTTCCCCCTGGAAACATACAAGACACTCCATCTTCTTCCAAGTCAGCACATCCTTGTTATCAACACAGAACCTCCCTACCCTTCCCCCTGGAAACATACAAGACACTCCATCTTCTTCCAAGTCAGCACATCCTTGTTATCAACACAGAACCTCCCTACCCTTCCCCCTGGAAACATACAAGACACTCCATCTTCTTCCAAGTCAGCACATCCTTGTTATCAACACAGAACCTCCCTACCCTTCCCCCTGGAAACATACAAGACACTCCATCTTCTTCCAAGTCAGCACATCCTTGTTATCAACACAGAACCTCCCTACCCTTCCCCCTGGAAACATACAAGACACTCCATCTTCTTCCAAGTCAGCACATCCTTGTTATCAACACAGAACCTCCCTACCCTTCCCCCTGGAAACATACAAGACACTCCATCTTCTTCCAAGTCAGCACATCCTTGTTATCAACACAGAACCTCCCTACCCTTCCCCCTGGAAACATACAAGACACTCCATCTTCTTCCAAGTCAGCACATCCTTGTTATCAACACAGAACCTCCCTACCCTTCCCCCTGGAAACATACAAGACACTCCATCTTCTTCCAAGTCAGCACATCCTTGTTATCAACACAGAACCTCCCTACCCTTCCCCCTGGAAACATACAAGACACTCCATCTTCTTCCAAGTCAGCACATCCTTGTTATCAACACAGAACCTCCCTACCCTTCCCCCTGGAAACATACAAGACACTCCATCTTCTTCCAAGTCAGCACATCCTTGTTATCAACACAGAACCTCCCTACCCTTCCCCCTGGAAACATACAAGACACTCCATCTTCTTCCAAGTCAGCACATCCTTGTTATCAACACAGAACCTCCCTACCCTTCCCCCTGGAAACATACAAGACACTCCATCTTCTTCCAAGTCAGCACATCCTTGTTATCAACACAGAACCTTCCTACCCTTCCCCCTGGAAACATACAAGACACGCCATCTTTTTCCAAGTCAGCACATCCTTGTTATCAACACAGAACCTTCCTACCCTTCCTACCTATCATTCCTAAGGGTAGAGTAGTGCTGGTGTGATTGACCCTTTACTACGTTGTCCATTTGCCTTTAACTCTTTTTTTTACCACCGCCAATAAGGTTTTATTTCCTTTCTCCAGAAACATGCTGGCACATTTCCTCTGAATTGCCCTACCATGAACTGTATTTGAATGTGATGATTAATCTGATAGTCTTGTGATGCAGGCGAAAGGCGTACACGACCATCCCCGCCCGGAAGCCAAGTCAACATCGGAGGCGCGCCGTAGCCTGGGGGCGGGGCGTCGCGTGCGGGGGCTGGCGGTGCTACTCGCCCGGGAGGCGGCGCTAGGAACCAAGGTGAGCCAGCGCGGGGATCCCCGTATCCCCACCCGGGAATAAAACATCGATTATCACCGGTGTGGAATATCTTACTCTCTCTTACTGTCCTACCGTAAAAACAAAGCACTCCCTATACCGACAGAGCGGCCGCAGCATGTTGGCGAATATAGTGTCAACATTTGCGGATAAAGGGTGTTATGTGGTCAGCACAGCAAACCTTACATTTATCTCAGTTTTCTAGATCGGATACTTTACTTCTTTATACAGTAGTATTTTCTATTTGTGATGGTTTCAACTTTTTTACATCATTGAATAAGATAATCTAACTTCTAAAAAAAAAGCGAAAAAACAAATAAAACTTTGTCAGGAATGTTTCCAAATCAACTTCCTTCGTGTGAGTACTTTCTAAAAAATATATTAATCGCTATCTTAGGTGGGATGAAAAGAAATGCGAGTTGCATTAATTTTTTTAAAGTTTTCATGACGAAAACCCATTCTCGGCCAAATAAATAAAAGATTGTTAATTTTTCTATCATCATTTCTTGAATATTTGTCAATGAGCAATATAGATATTAAAAAACTGTTGAGATTAGGTCTACTGTTTGTATAAAAATTAAAAACTAAATGTATTTACAAAAGGAATGTTTTTTTTATATTGGCAAAAAAAAGTTTTTTGTTTTAAAAATTTAAAAATCCAAACCTTATCTGGAGTATATTTCCACTTCATAAAGAAACCTACGGAAATGGGTTAATTGGATGGAGATGCAGTCAACATTCACTTTTTATTACTCTACTCCAACCTACCTATTCCAAGTCCGTGTCAATGGCGCTCCCAGGGGAAAAGAGGGAAAGAGGACCACACCCATCCCCCTCTTCCAAATCCACAAATAATTTTATTTATTTATCATACGCATTTCCCAAATGGGTAGTGTGAGGTGGTGCTAGAAAATATGTTTATTATTTATTTGAGGTATCTAACGTGCCTTTTATGAACCAACTGATTATATCAACACACGGAAATTTCTATGAGCGAGAGCGAGAGGATTTACCAATTTTACAAGGAAAGGTATTTTCACATACCTTCTCGGGTTCTCTCACATGCCACAATCGACATGGGACCGACCCTTTCCTTCCCCTCCAAAGGAAGTTGTGCTACAGATTTTGATCGCTCAAGAAAAATTAGTCGACCTCAACTGGGTTTGAACTCACGAACAAATAATTCTAGTAAAAGCTCAAAAAATGACGTAGAAATTTACATTTTAAATGAAAAAGTGAACACAACTGTAGAGTTTAAATAAATACACATACATATGTGTGGAGGGAGAGTGGGAAACCATTTAGAATTAAAAAAATAATCTTAGTTCACCCTACCAGAATTCGAACCCCTATCTCCCAGTCACTGTTAGTTCATTCTTTAAAGCGTGACTCTTTAGTGCATGTGGCTATCTATGCGTGGGATTTGATTTTTCAAAAGGTAATCTTATTTAACATTATTAGACTAACATAAAAATTCTTCTAAAATTATCGAGTAGAAAATAGTACAAACATTTTCAACGCACCCCAAAAAAATCGGATATACCTAGGGTGGTTTTTCCAAATTAGTTTTCCACTCTCCCTACACGCAAATGCGTCTACACTTCCTATAAATATGACCTATCTATTCCCTCAACCACCACCTTAATTATTATATAAGCGTATAAACCGAAAGGTTAATAAGACGCGACGCCAATAAAACTGGATCGCAGAAATAAAAATAGATTTTTTTTCAGTCAGTTTAAATCAAAGAATAGCGGCAACGCCGGCTAGGCCTACTTCTGTTGGTCCCCATGGTACTTAGTAAAACAATTCTAAGATGATACAACCTAGTGATGTTGAAATTAAATTAAATTAAATTTTAAGCGCAGTGTATTTTCCTTTTTGAATCACGTTACAATATAGCTTTCACCCTTACGATACGAGCCGAAAAAAACTAACCCCCTTATTCTATGCGCGCATCAGCTATTAAAACAGAGTGATTTAAAGGTAACAATTATGGCGCTAGCCCCCTCTATTCAATTTGGCCGACAGTTCTAATGTGTGGTTACACCCCTAATACAAGGTCAGGCATCATATCTTGCTCCCACTAACCACCGGGGTAAACAATCCCTGCCCCAATGGGGGTTTGGACACGTGCTAGGTGGTCTTGCCTTGTCCAGGAAGACAAACCACTACCTTCAAAAGGAAGGATAGCTCGATATTTTATTGATTGTTATTCGGCTATTTTATATAGTCTTTAGTTTCGACTTTACGGCTTTGCTATTATTAATTTTCTAAAATGTTTGACAGTGTGGGTTAAAGGAGTTGTAATGAAACTGACCTGACTACAACATGTTTTAATTAATCTACGAAACTTTTAATATACTTAATTTTTAAGTGCGCTCAAGTATTTAATTAAATACTGTTCAAGATTTTCATAGGAAAAACCTTTTAGAAAATACGTAGTTTTTTACGTTCAAAATTGATAACATTTACTATTTTATTGTTATAATTTCATGGGTTATTGATGTCAAAAGTGACATCTGCAGATCATATGACTTAACGTATGAATAAGTGAAATTATTTGGTTATTCCTATAAAAATTTAATTGTAACTCCATTAGATACGACTGTAAAGTAGCAAACCATAACAATTCCGACACTTCTAAAACAATACGTCCATTTTTAAAAAAAAAACGCTGTCTAATACACATTGGAATAACAGCTATCAAATCCTGAAAAGTAGATTGCAGGCCTATCCTGCAAGTGCGTAGAAAGGGGGGGGGAGGGTGAATCGAGGGGTTCCGGACTCCCCTCCCCCCTAGAGGAGGTCCATACATAATATGTTTAAAAACTTTTACTGGCTAAAGGTAAATTAAGATTTTATAGCGGACCTCTAACACCCTAAAAAAAAAAAAAAAGCTTTGTACTCACTTCCTAACCTGAATCCTACCCGGAAAAAAGACGCCACTTTACCAAAACTTCGCTAACCTCTTATAGACATTGTGGAAACTAATATTATAATAAAAGTAGCTAATTTTCCAAATTTTCTAGTGGCTGTAATTCAAAACTTTTTTTTATACTTTTGATTGATTATTTTAAAATGATCTACATTTCTACAATTCAAGAGCTGATAATTTTCGGGATTCTGATTTATTAGCTTAAAACAAAATCCTTAACCATACTATTTACAACGTTTCTACAGCAATCGATAAGTTATATAATAAAACTCATAAACACTGATTTATTTGTTTAAAACTGATTTGTCTATGTTTAATTTGGAAATGTGTTCTATCGTATAGGTTACAATAATAGTGTGTCGTATTTCATATAGTGCAAAACACAAAGGTGTGCCGAAACTATTACGCTGTTTTATCGATACTTAAACTTTGAATTTTCTGCGAAACACATAAATAAAGCTCTATAATCATGTAATATGGCTTCAAGGCCTTTAAAAAAAATTACATAGCTAATAACAAAGCATCTTCATATTTATAAAATCAACTATTTAATTAATCAAATAAAAAAATGGAGGTAGTGTTTGAATAAATTTAAAACCAATATTTTAAGAGTATTATGTCATTGTTTATACAATACTATATAATACTAGGTTCATAACATTAATACTAGTATGGTAGTATCTTTAAAATATTTCTACACTCGATATCGAAAAAAAACATTTTAGACAAAATCAAATGTAACCTCATTAAAAACGATTTATTATCAATTCCTTCCTTATTTGCAGCTATTATCTTTGCGCGAAGTAAAGAGGAACGGAGACATTCCACAAGATATGAACATGCGACCTCTTTTATGCCCGCTCAACCCGCCGCCTCCCCTCATCTCAGACAACGAGAAAGGTAAGACTTAATGTTGAACAATAAAGGTCAATGAAGGTCAAATCGCGTTCACACATGAGCCCTTTGACGAAAATAGCAAACAAATACACAGGCGAATATTTTTAACCCTTAATATATTAGTATTAAAATATATTTAATTTTATATTGAGATGTCATATTTCTATTTCACTGTGAACCTGATATTTTGTACATTATGCTTAAAATACATTAAATGAATAGATTATTAATTTTGAGGAGAGACCCACCATTGGGTCATTATTTTTCAAATCGTTCTATTATTAGAAGGCGTAGATTTTCTGAGTTGGATCTTAATATTCACAAAGTATCAATTATTGAGCATGCACTGTTTTTAAATACTATCAATCCTATTGCTGGACCATCTCAAATTGTACCATTTTTCAATAGAGTTATTTTCTGGCCAGAAGGTGAAGTTTACAACAACAACAAAAGAGAAAACGAGGAAAGCTTATCATAGTTGTGACTTCTCAAACTACACTTACCCTACTGCTAGTTTCTGTCGTACACATCGTTACAAGCTTACCATAAATGTTAAATTGCTTACTATTGTTAACGTAACGATTATTTTGTTTGTTGGCAAAGGGCATGTGTGTAGCCTATTTACGACTATAGAGAAGACAAGGAATACTAGTTGTAAAAATTAAAAGTCTAGTCAACTCCGGCATAGCCTAAAATCAACATGACACCTTTTAAAAACCTAGACTTTTTCTTACAATAATATCTAAGTTATCAAATAAACACATTAAATTTAATAATCATATAACTTTCTACTTACCTATAAATATTCTACAGCATGAAGATGGTAATTATTAAGTAACACTACGCAATAATGTTATTGTTAAACAAGACACGTAAACCTATTAGTAGGCCTATTAGAACATCACATCACTTTATAATGATTTGAAATCAGAACAAAACAAAAGAAGACGACAGACCAGACACGGCATGTGTGCCAACATTATTAAGTCACCATTACATTTTTACCAGAATTTTTTTTTTCAATTAATCATAGATTAGATTAAAGAATGCAAGTTGAGACATTACAGTTGCGATTGCAAGCGTAAATAAAATATTAAAAATAAGTATAACTTTATATAAAATTATCAAACTAAGAATAATTAGACTTACTAAACCCATTTTTATTTAATTGTTGCCATCGTCAAAATATTGACAGAATAAAAACGAAAACCTATATTTATGTATATAAAGTTACATAAATTATCTTTATTTGTATAATAGATAGATATTATATTAACTGTATTGTTTACTTTCAATTAATATCAGGGTTTGATTAAATTGAACACATAACGATCATATGTTATAGATACAACTATTGTAGGATCATTAATTTTGCGTGAACTTAAGTTTTATTGTTATATTGGCTTGTCAACAAGAACTGTGCTGGGGGTCCGGGGTTCAATCCTCGGCCCCGTCACAGTTTTATCTGATTGCCAAACCCTTCCTTCACTTCTGACAAGACGTGTATTAATCTCAACTTCTGAATGTGTGGAATGCCAGGCCTCCACCGTGGTTCGGATTCCACGTTAAACTGTAGGTCCTCCATTTAATCTCCCAACCACCCTACCAATTCACATGAGCGTGAGTATAGCCCGAACGGATAGTAAGACGTGGTGGCAATAATAATAATAATAATAACCCTGACCTCACCATCACTATAAAACCAGACTAAATAATTTGAATAAGTTGTGAAACAATTACTCTCACACTTATTAAACTACTTAGTTGTTCCTTCGAGAACTGAGTAGTCTACTATAACGTTTCTATAGTTAAGGAGAGGGGGAAGACAGTTCTAAATAAAACAACTGGCATAATCTATTGATATTTAGTAATGTTTCGCTTTGGTTTCACTTTAGAAGAAATGGCACAATATTGAATTTATGTTAAGTTAATAGGTGTGTGTATAACCCGAACGGATAGTAAGACGCGGTGCTAATAATAACAATAATAGGTCTGATTTTTTTTCCAAATAAAATCCATATTGAATGAAAGGTATATATTTGTGACCCATGTATGTAACTTTATGATAATTTCAATATAACAACATGTAATATTTATTAGCTTACAGTACACTCACATAATTTTATTGATTTTTCTTCTGTTAGACACCTTAACTCAGAAAAGCGGATTCCTGAATTTGATTCCCTGAATGACCAAAAACATATCAATTTAAAATAGAGTTAGTTTCCTTTTCCTTTTATAAAAGTGATTTTTTTTTCTAGAATAAACTAAGATCAGGTCATTAGCCAGCACACTAGCACTAAAGTGTAGAATAAATATAACAACAATACAATTATTTTTTCTGGATAATATATTATTTCTGCCCCTGTGGGCTCGATTTGTCAGGATAGCTTGCGGGAGGGGTTAGGTCGCAGGCAAGGTAGTTGTGTGGGTTCGAAATAATACGTAGAGTTACGAATTGTTGTTTAATAGAAGTTACTAAAAGATAATACAAATAGTGATGTTTAAAAGAAATATAAACTAAATATAGAGACTGGACGCTCGTGCTCGAACTGGCTTAACTCGTGGAAACTTAGACTGATGGAATTGACTGACACTGCGAGTGAACTCCTACAGAACTCGATCTTAGGACCCTGGGCTCAACGGATTCCTTCTAGATACAAGTGATATTGATAACCCGAAGATGTAGTCTGATACTGTCCGGCGTCGGAAAGCGTAACTGCCTGCGATATCGATGGATTTGTGACAGGCCCGATGCCAACAAATAAAATACTTTTTTATAGCCCACCTCTTTCCTCTCCAACTAGATCAAACATTGTTATGAGTAGTCAGCATTCCCCTTAAATGTTTCTAGTTCGTTCTATGATATTCGTTAAGCCAGAGCTTTTAAGCACGTGCGTCCAATAGAGTTATGTAAACCAAAACAGACATCCCAACATTCCTCAGGGCTATGACAGTTAACTAATATTGTAATTTTGTTTCAGGATATTCGTGTTCATGTCCTCCGTTCGAGTGCATGTGTGTCCGTTCCCCTCCTAATCAAACGCAGTACCATCAATCTCACTTGGACTCTACCTTTTGGCTGCAAGAACCTTTCCAAAACGCCTATCCCCACCAGGACGAGCACACGGGGGTGACCAACACGTTCTTCAACAACCTACACAACAACGAAGACAACAACATGGTCGCCAGTCAACAGCAATACGATTTCATACAGATGGGAGGCGAGCTCTTTCAACCAGAAGAAATATTCCAATTGGACCAGCCTTTAAAGACGTCAGATTATACTTCGGTGCTTCAACATCAACAGGGCGTCAACACCAACAGTGACGCGACGACGAGATCTCCACCGATGCTTCTCGACTTGGGAAGCGGAGTGATCCATCGCAGCCAGATCAAACCTGAACCCGACCAAAACTACTGGATGATGCCTCAAGTTCAGGCTATGACCGATGAGAGCAACAGTAGCTCCAGCAGGTTCCCACCTTGCTCGCCCGAAGACAGTAACATGACCCTGAGTAACGACATCGGTGGTCATCACGTAACTCGGATGGAGATACCCGGTCCGTGTGATATGAGCTTTGGGGAGAGCCCCATAAGGATAGCATGTGATGCTTCGATAGTACAAAAAAATTCCCCTGAAGAACTTTCAATCAAAATACAAAGCACAAAAGATGTGATGGATACTCTTGGCGATTCTTTTCACTACGGGATGGAGTGCGAACGGATGAGAATGAACGTACCTACGGTGGACGACTCACCCATGTACTATCCTAGCCAAGAGTTGAGAATGGATATAGACAGACATCATAATCTTGAAGTGAGTTCTGTAAACAGTTACCAATACCCAGTCGACCACGAACCTTACAAAATGCATCATATCCCTAGCCCTGTAGATTCGCCCGTTTGTGATACAGACGAATTCAGATACACTTGTGCGACGAACAACCCAAGTCGAATAGACCTAAGTTGCGCGAAGGAAACAACAGAACAAAGTTATGGTGTACAGTGCGGTCCCACAGAAAACGCGAACTGTTCCTTGGAGTGTCCCATTATGGATTATCCGCTTCACAGTATGACAGGAATATACTGCGAAGGTATCAATAACTCTATGGGTTTGACTAGTGGTGGTGCAACAATGGAGACTGGTATCCCCTCTAGGAACCAGTGCACCATGGTACACCCGGAATCATTGAGAGATTTTAGAATGCATTGTAGTAGTTTGGCAGATGAAGGTTTTCATGCCTCGTCACACTTTCAACCTAACACATCTTTTCAGCACATTAATCCACAATAAAATAAATACTTACCTTTATTATGTGTGTACGATTTATTTTTGTTCACACTTAAGGCATTCGAAATAACTCATATTTATTCAAATTTAGAGGTACGCTTTACGAAGCTTCCTTCTAATTATTAATTTATTTCGATTCAAAAGTACAATTCTAAATTCAACAATTACAAAGCTTCGTGAAAAAAAAAAAATCAAAGTTAAAACACACATTTTATGTTTATTTTTTCAACAAAGGAAAAATGGTACCAAATAGCTGTATTAAATTAAACATTGATAGGCGGATAGAAAAGTAAGGCCTACACACTTAACAAAAAACTTTTTTACATCCATTACTCTTTCCATTCTGTGGCCTGGGTCAGTTTTATTCAAGACATATATTTACCACTACAGGCTTGTTAGGCCTTATAATATAACTTAAGATTAGGACAGGCACAACATCCAGTCCCCAGTCGTTAATTTATAATTTTTTTTTTTCTTTCTCCATACTCAAACTTTGATTCGGCTTCAGGAATATCTCATATTTTTCGATTCGATTTTAAATTGAAAAAGTGGGCCTCGCACACCCCTATTAAAATTCATTATATAATTTTCAGCTTAAAAAAAATTATGCTCTTGAATTCCCTGTAAAAGATTATCGGTTTGTCACTGAATAATATTTGTCATAAGCATGTATACCTACCTACCTAAAAGCGCTTAAGGTTTGATTCATGGTTTAGCCAAAAAAAAGATTTATCATGGGTGAAGCGTGGGTTCTAGAATATATTAATATTACTTTATGATATAATAGGTTGGTTCAAGAACATAAACTTAAAGTAAAGTCAGTGGTGAAGAACAGACTTGTGCAGGGGGGGGGCGAACGTGAAAGGGTTGAGAAAAATATTCCCTACTTGTACATTTTTGCTTAAGTTCACTTAAATATCAAATTTATCCATTATTAGTTTTAAATTAAATGTGGACATTGAATAAATAAACAGCAATGTTATTTTTTTAATGAATTACATACTAAATATAAAAGTAACCTTTTTTGTAGCATATAAATCGTTCCCTTTGCAAATATGTATGTGTAGATTGGATAGTCAGCGTTTGTATAATTGTATGCAGTAAGTCCCCTCTCCCACCCGTTTGAGGATTTTCCTCGCATGAGTGATTGAAGTGAGTGAGTGAAGGCCTAAAGAAGCCTCCTTTGTCAAGAAACCACAAGGATTCAAGAGATGTCGCTGAATTATCCCCTTGTTTTCTATTCATCCCCACCAGCAACCCACAAGGTAGGCCTTCATTTACGAGACGAGCCTCAAAGTGGACGAGGTAAGCTATTCATATCACAACTTAATTTCGAATACAGTCGACTTTCTTTGTTTTCACAGGTTATTTTAACGTTGTTGACTGGGATGAACAGCTGGGTGGGAGAAAATCACCCCCACCTCCCCCAAACTTTCTCTGAACTATCCACCCTAACCATACCCCTTAAATCTATTTTTTTTTATCACTGAATCTACCTGTTCAGATTATATGGAATCATGATAAATTACTATAGTTGGGTAAGGATGTGATAGGAAGTAATTTGTAAGTAATTTATCTGCATTTGCTTGGAAGGAGAGTGAGAAAACATTTAGGAGAAAATCACCCAGTACATCCGTTATTCGAACCCTGATCTCCAAGCCATCAGCAGACAAGTCTAACATGAGACTGATGCCTTAGACCGTTCGGCCACTGAAGCGGGTGACCTATTGTTAATAATCTTGGAATAACATTTAATACTAAGCACTATTGTTTGTTTTTAGTAGTTAACAAGTTAAAGTTGGTTACATAATCAAATAATCAGAAAAGAATCCCCTTCCATCAGTTTGCAAAAATTAGGTGTTACCGCATGGTTTTCCACTTTCCCTCTATACAAATGTAGGTAGATTTCCTCTAACTTCAACCTTCCTCGTTCCCGACAAATAAGCTTAGTTAATACATGTGTGTACAAACCAAATACGCAGTGAAACAAAGTGGAAAAAAAAAAGTTCAGTTCTTGTTGAAGCCTCAGTATAACATCACACTCGTATAGAGCCTGTTCATTTTTTGTGATTTAAAGGAAGTATAAGCCACCAATTTTAGATAATTTTTCTAAAGAGGTTTGCTTCAAAAGATATTTTAGTAAATAGCTAGTTTAACCTTGGAAAGAGTGTTAAAGTATGTAGGAAAAGATAGCAAGAGAGGCCAAGAAATATATAGGAGGCGCAGATAACAGAAAGTGCTCAAGTGAGATGGAGGCATTTTACTAAACTGACCCAGTTGATGATAAAGAAGTTCAAAACAAGTGATATTTCACCATAATCTAATAAGTACAGTAGCCCTGTGGCTTCTTTGGTGATGACTGACAGTTCACAGCTGACTTCTGACAGTCAACATTTAGGTATATACCTAAACTTCGACTGTCAGAAGTGACAGCTGATTAACACGTTTTTGCAGATCATATGGTTCAAAGTAGGGAAATATAATTTGGTCTGGTAACTTTTCAAAGCCGTTAGCTGCGAGTTGTGAACTGTCACTCATCACCAAAGAAGCCATGGGGCTACTGTAGATATACTAGAAGGTTGTTTATAGGAAGTGTAAGAAGCTGTAGACGCCATGTACACAGTTACAGGTAACTTAACACAATGAAACAGCTGAGTTACGAAATAAAAAAGTTTTTATTTTATGCTACATTTGTACAGATGGTTTTGCTTGGTGACATGACAATATTACACTTCTCAGCTGTGGGCAAAAAAAAAAAAAAAATTGCTTGGGATGGAAAAAAAAGAGCATACAACATTTGTCTCACTGATACCTAATTATTTCTACAAATTCTAAACAGATACACTTCCTTTAACCGACAATCATGGCACAATTTAACATCGGCAATTCAAGTAAAATTATCAATTATTTAAAAGAAATTCTTTACCTTACATATAGCAGTAAATTAGATTATAAAATTTTCATTCATCTTTAAAATAGGAGTGATACACTAAAGTTGATAACATTATCTATATTAATAAAATGAATTTGTGTATTTGTCCTTCACAAACATTGTGAGATATCTAACGCACATAGAGGTCTGAGCTTTAAAAATTAGTAGCCCCTGTGCATGAAAATGTGTACCTAGAAACCAAAATTTTAAAATTTAGATTTTTGTTTTTTAATTAATTAAAAACTGGGTCTGAAGAAATAAAATGATTTTTTTTTTCCTGTTTGAAGGAAAGAAAACTATTGCCTGTATAGTATAAATAATCCTACTGTATTATAATCACAGGAGTTTGATAAAAAGTACATTTATATTTAGATGTAAACAAAAATGATAAAAGATCCATGAAAGAAAGCACATAGGAATTGGGATGGAACAAATATATATATATATATATATATGAAAGGATTAAACAGAATATGGCTTATACACAGTGTTCCTCTTTTTAATATAAAAACTACATAGTGTTTAGTCCTTTTATTCGCTCCCATTTTTTCCCCCTGTAACTTCTTCCATACATAATATTATTCATAGTTTGTACTATGAAATTGGGTGTGTTAATAATGATGTCTTTAAATCGATATGAACAAATAGTAGGAACTGATGCATATATAAAAGAAAATATCCTTGCACTAACTCACAAACATTTCAGTATTTTTATTTCACATGTTATTGAAATTACAAACAGTTTGTATGTTGGTATTTTTTTAAAAATATTTTGCACCTTAGTTTCTACAATTATTCTACCATGATTATTAATAATTTGAAAAGGAGTCATTGAATAAGCATTTTATTTTACTAGGTAGTAACTTATGATAAGACCTAGTAAACAATAAAGATATAATTAATTTCTTAACAATAAACTTGTTTAAATTTTTTTTATAGTAAACAGCTATTTGAACCAAAATAAAGAAAAGAGAAAAACACTTTCATTAAGGCTAGATACGGAATGAAAAAATTTCAAATCTGTAGCTTTTAAGTCACAATGCTATCTTCTACAAATGAATAAGTGATTTTTTTCCCCCTCTTTAGCTTGTAAAAAATTAAAATTTAATTTAGTCACACTTAAAAAAAGTGTAAGATATTCCCTGTAGCAATTAATTTTTCTTATAGGTTTGTAGGTACACAATTATTTAAAATATCCATTAAATATACAAATATTTGGAAGGTATCTCTATAGAACATGACATAATTTAAAATGTATTGGTAATAAGACCCATTGAAACAATAAAAATACCATTTGGTCAAAAACAACTTATCATTAAGTTAGATATTTTTAAATACACAAATAAATTAAAAATTAAATAAAATCTTCTCAAGTTAAATAACGATTTGGCATGTTAAATAGAGGCTTTGGCTTTGTAGATTAACCACATTTTTAGATATATTTTAAAATAAAGTAATAATAAGCTCTTTATAAACATTAACGGTCAAGAAAATTTAAAAAATAAAATAAATTTTTTAAACATTTAATTAATAATGTCACAACATTATGAAAGTATATTTGAGGATCATGATAATTTTAAGAGATATTAGCCTATAAACCCTAAGAGAGAGTGAATTCATAGTTAATAATATCTAACTCGATCAAAAGATGTTAAGTTTATGACCACACAAAATATGAAAAACATAAAAAGTGAGCACAGCCGACCATCTAAATTAAAGTTGAAAGCATTTATGAGAAATCAACACAAAATCTATTAGGAACATACAAATTCTTGCACAATAACTTAATAATACATACAGTATATTTACTGACCAGACAAAAGCCAGGCTTCATGTGATTTACATAGTGAATAAATACCTTTCTTTAAACAACGAACAAGCAATACAATCCATTTCATCTCTGTAAAGCCTAGAAACAAACATAAAATTACTTTACAGCACTTTTCATTACATTCATACTATCAGTCACCAAAGTTTAAAAGTAACAATTTAAAAAAAACATTTCATTTCATGGTTATTAGACTACAATATTGCAGTGAATATGGGGGTGTATAAGGTATCGCCTAGGCACAAGTCAGGTTTTTATAAATTCTTATTTATACATACATTTTGGATCTTATTTTGAATGCCTAGTTTTTTTTTAATGACCAACAGTTTCACTATCACAATCAAGTTTGTATTTATGTTTACAATATTATGTTGGGCACTTTTAAATAACAAATCACGATTCATAGATAAACAAATATATTTTTGTTTCTTTTGAATGAAATAAGCTTTAGATCATGAAAAATGAAATTTATAGTCCTAACACTGTTTTTTTTAAATGCATATGAAAAAATATATTAGTATAAATATTTCGTTTGTGTCAAATCCTATGTACAATTAACACTCATACCCACACATAAAAGTGTGATTTACTGCATCATTTTATTTACTTATATTATAAGTATATCATATTGCACAAATATATTTACAAAGCTTGGTTTTGAAAAACTGATGAACTATCTCACCAGACAAAACTTATGTCAAGCTTGAAAACAACAGTCTAGGTTTTTACTCACAGACATAACAATTACAGAACTTTAGAACAAATGTTAATATATACTCAATTATAACTTCCATGCTCAAGCATGCATGCTATGTTGAAAATCGTGCAATGCAAATACAAGTTTACTTGTGAGTAGAAATATCTTAAAAACAACTTTAATACGATGAAACACTTTATACAGACATACAATTTAATATAAAAGAGAGAAAAATTCTGTGTGATAATAAGTTGTGTAATAACTACACAGTCACAGCCCTACAAAAACTGTTCTTTTTACACTATTAATAGACCAGAGGTAAACCATCTATTCATATTAAAACACATAAAAGACTATACAGAGTGGACAAACGTTTTCTAATGAAGATGTCAGATCTTCTATTTCATGATGTAGCAAAGTGATGTCTTTCTAATATCTGTTAATTATATTAATGAGCTTCCTTGCAATTACAAGGCGAGCGACACAACCTTATTAGATAAATTAACAAAGAGTTCATCAAGAGTTAATGTAGCCTATGCAATATTTATATACTATATATACACTAGTGCATTTATAAAACATTCGAACATCATTTTTCATTAGTTACAAAAAAAACAACATTGTATAGGAAACCTAAAGAGGAGCATATTTCCTGTATAATTATTCCTTACAAAATGATCTCTTATTACAAAAAACATAAAAGGCAAAATTCGCATTTGCTTATAAGCACAAACTAGTTTATTGATATAAAATGGAGCCTACGTTTATGTAGACAGTGATTAATATGTACTATGGAGGTACAGAGTATTGTTAGTAAAATATTATAGCTAGATATTTAATAGTGCAGTGCTTACTATCCATTAATTGCACTGAATAATAAAATGTTATGAGAGAATAAAAAACATGTTACACGAAAAGAATGATTAATATAGTTAAATTCCATAATATATATATCGTTAGTAGCATTGGACAGGAATTGATTGAAAATAGTTTGTAATGTGTTACTGTCTTGGAAGACAGATGCTTTATAAGATATTATACTTTAACTATGCATTAAATTGTCTGAAGAGTATTTAAAATGTTAGAAAATTAAAACATTCGTGGTATTTAGATAGTTTAAACTAAATAGTAAACTAGCCAATACATCTTGCTGAAAGCATATCTATTTTAAAACATGACAAATTACTTTAACACTACCTAGTTAAGTCAAAACACTAAAATTACAGTAATTTTAATAACTCATATGAATTTTTATTAAAAGATAAATATTTTTACCGATTGAATAGACATATCTTGACTATAAATCACAACAAGTTTATATGCCAACTCCAATCTTTATTTTCAAATCGGAAGATAATTAGTCATTGCTGCACAAATATTACTTAACAGTATATTAATTTTAGTATATAGTTAAAACTTATTAACAAAATATCACAAGTCTTCTTTACCAATAACAGTTAAAAAAGTATCTAAGATTTTGGATGCCAAAAGAACCGTAGGCTGTCCAAGAATTTGTTAGTACATATTAAAAAAATTACATGACTTACTTAAAAGATATTTTTAAGAACTGGTCACTCAAACAAAAAAAAAACCAAGTGAACATACTTCAATAGTCATATTCACTTTAATTAAATATTTTATTGTGGGCTTTTATTGACTTATAAATCAGTAACCAAAAAATATAAGTTACCCTTATACTCGACAAAATAAAAACAATAAAGAAATGTTTTTTTTCACTTAGCTGCTTCACTGAGTAGTGAAGATGGAGCAGTAAATGGTAACAAGGACAGTTGGGAGTGATGGTGGTGGTGGTGATGGTGACCTCGGATCAATACAGAATCCTTCGCCAAGGGCCTCACCTTCACGCGGTAGAACTTTGTACCTTTTGGCACTCGGTAACGGTTTTCAGACTAAATAAAACATTCAAGCAGTTAGGCGACAAAGCAAAGGGAATATTGTCTTAAACCAGCTTTGCCAAATATGTTTTAGTACGGGGAAAAAGTTGTGGGATAGGGGAGTACATGAGATGGAAAAAGGAAGAGATGAAAAGGGAGAAAGTGCACACACATTAGTAAAGAAGATGAGAAAATTACATTCAAAAAATAGTTTCCAGTGCATCTGGCTGAGGTTCAAAACTCAACCGCCTTTACCAAAGGCCAATGTGCATTAGACTACCTTCTATCATAAGTATAAATAGGTTTAGCAAATAATAAAAACTTAATAATAGTGTATAAACTATTATTTAATTCAACATGTACCTGCCTCAGTGGCATAGTTAGCTAACGTACTAGTCGTGTTGAACTCGACTGTCGAGGACAGGCAGATCGAGGTTTGAATCTCGGTCGAGTGAACTGGGGGGTGGTTTTCCTAAATGGTTTTCCACTCTCCCTCCACACAAATGCGGGTTCAATTTCCTCTAAATTCAACCTTCCCAATTCCTAACCATTAGCATAATTAGTACTTAAACGTATAACCTGAACGGGTAGTAAGACGCTAAATAATATTTTTTTTTAAAATTCAATGTAATAAATGCAAAATAGAAATTAAAAGAACAATGATCAAATAAGGCCATAATTCATTAATTTGTTTTTGAAAACTCCACATGTATCTGCGAAAAAGATAAGCCATTTAATTATACATGGTTCTTTTAATTTATTTGGGGTATCTGATGTACATTTTCGGAAATGAATGATTGTATCAGCACTCAAATTAAAGACTAACTTAAATCTAGAAATAATATACAGCCCCAGGCTGTTAATTCATTATTGTGGAAGTGTAGACTCACATTTCAACAATGATAACTTTTTCGGCTGGGAATAGAACCTAGAACCCTTAACTCAGTAGACAGACATGCTAATTACTCAGCTAAAGTGTCAGACTACATGGGTCTTAAGGTGAAAAGAAATATTCCTCAAAAAGATTTTTTACTAAACAGTTTAAGAATTTAAAACATTAACTCACCTTCTTCGCTTGGCAATATTCTTTATTTATTACTTCTCCAGTGCTGTACAACCTTGTTGGCATGCCATCTGAAAGACAAGACGACAATTAATGTCAACGTTTGTTCACACACATGATCATGTGTTTATGTAAAATGTATTCCAAAATTTAAAAATTAGTCATAGCTCGTTTTCCATCTACTTTCATACCATATAGTATAATGTTTAAAAATGAGGTGGCCCAATGGCTAAATAATTTTATAGTAAAAAAAAGCTTGATAAAACTAAAGAAAAAAAGCGAAAATAAACTATTTAAGAGTAAATTTGATAAAGAAAGCCCACCTATGCTAAGAGGAAAAATGTGGGAAGAATCCAATGTGCAAAGGTGACATCTTCTTCCTTTCGTCTGTCTTTAATAGTTGTGTTGTTTGTATTCTCTTCTTTCTTCTTTGTGTTTGATAAAGACAACAATGCCGAACTATTATTATATTTGTGTTATAATGTGTGTGTGACTACTTCTACTATGAAAGACAGAATGAAAGGAAGATGATGTCACCTTTGTGCATTGGATTCTTTCCACATTTTTTTTCTTTACCTTTACTCTTAGTAGTTTATTTTTCCTGGTTTTCCTTATAGAGTTATATCGTATAGTAACTAAGAAACTTTCCACCCCCATCAGGAGTTGAATCACTTAAAGATATTGTCAAGTATCGTTAAAGGCACAACACCTTTAAAGCTGATGGCTACAACATAAGACTTTTCTCTCATTATACTAATAAAACATCATCTTAAGGCTGAGTGCACTCCGCACCAAACATTAAGTGACACCACACAATGGAATAACACATTTTTATGATATCATGTGTAGAGCTTTCTTGAATGCGTGTTTCCAAATGGAGTGGGTACACACTGCATGGAACACGATCGAACAAAACAATAATACATTACATGATAGCACATGTTTACACAAATCAGCCGTCTTCCTTACTCCTATGTTTCATTGAACAAAATGCATTGAACATTTTTCATAGTGCATGCACAACCATCTTGATTACTAGTTTGTCAAGTTGAAGAGTGAAGTGTGTTGGTTTAATATGAAGTTAGTTGGTTGTCGAAGCTAATTTTGATAGTTTTTGTTGGGTAGTAGCAAAGTGTCGGTGCAAAAACGAGAGGGAAACGATGTATACCTACTTACTGCAGAGTTAGGTGTAGAAAAATGTATATTATTTGTGCAAAAGAGGCCTGTATTTTACGATTTTATCTTAAGGACAATTATAACAAAGTTTTCATCCATATTTTTTTAAACGTATTGGGTGAACCCAGATACTTCTATCACGTTCCTCTTCTTCATGCAACATCACCAACCACTAACACAACAAAACCCCTTTCTCATCACTTTCCTCAATCTTGACAAATACAAAAAAAAAGCATGAGCGAAGAAAATGTTTTATCAAGTATTGTTCCATCATGTTATGTTACATGATCAAAACTTCGTTAACACAAATTTGTTTCATTGTGTTATGCCACAATGTTTGATGTAGTGTGCACCCTGCCTAAATTGGAATAAGATGTAGCAATAAAAAAAAATTTAATACAAAAACTTTCAAACTGACCACAACCAGGTTTGAGATCCATAGTTTCTAAACAGTCCGAGTGCAGAAAGTAAAGTGTGTTCCCCTCTTGAAGGATTGTATAGTTGCGATGATTCTCATCCCACACCACCAAAACCGAGTCGCCAGCATTACAACTGGAAGACATAAAATAATAATTTAGTCTAATATGAGTTGGTGTTCAAACTAGATTATTTAATATATAACACGGTTTTATATTTTTCTCCATGGTAAGATTGTTTATTTTGAATTTAAATTGCCACTCTATTCTTACTGTCCAAGGATAGGCCTTCTATTTCCTGATTGGGCAAGCTACTTCTTTCCCCTAGATCCTTATTGCTAGGATTGACTAGTGGGACTGTACTCTCAAAGAAACACCATGGCCGGTGCTAGGGATTAGTTTAAGTTCTTTTTCACTTGATTTGATTTTCATTTTTTTTTGTGTCTATTGGTTTGTGATGGAGCCTTAAGAGAATTGGTCCCCCAAGTGTTATACATACATAAATAAATTTGTAAAGGTTTAAACAATGAGGAGGCAAAATAACTAACTAAATGATAATACAATCATGGAAAATTATCAAAATAAGAATATGTAAACTAATTAGGTGAAGAAAGTTCACCAAGAGTGAAGATGGGGAGTGGGATGGAGACTCCATGGTGTCAGCCCGCAAGCGAGTTGTACCAAACAAGTGGCCGCTACATGGTGACCAAAATAGTGCACACATTTATGGATAGAGGGTGTCATTTCAGAAAAACAAACCCTCCGGCTATTAAGTTCAGTTTTCTAGAACAAAGTTGCTACTTATTCATTCAAGTAGCTCCTCATTTGTCCTCATGAGGCTGAGTTTGACCTCGATAAATCTCTACTACTTCAAAGGAAAATCTGGAGGCACCGAGGATCAAACTCGGACTTTTGCATTTGTGGCCAGGATCTCTTGACTACTAGACCACATAGACCAAAGGAATGAAGGAAAAGTGTGTGAAGAACCCAATGTACAAATAGGACATCATCTTCCTCTCTTTTGACTTCTATAGCAGAAAAAGTCACATACACATGGAAACAAGTTTTTGTATTTTGGCATTTTTGCCTTTTCGTTGTTTTTTTTTATTAAAGCAATAATGCTGAAATATGCAAAGAAAAATTGTTTTAATTGTGTGTGACTTTTTCTTCTATGAAAAGCAGAAGAAATCAATATGTCATATTTGTGCATTGGACTCTTCACACTTTTTTCTTATTTCCTTAGGTACGCTTTCTTCACTCAATATTCACTTAGTTAGTTTATAGTGCAGTTACCCGCCTCGGTGGCGTAGTTAGTTAATATCATAATTTCATATTGAAATAGACTGCTAAGGACGGGTTAGTCAAGATTCGAATTTTGGTCGAGTGAACTGGGGGTGGTTTTATCTAAGTGGTTTTCCACTCCCTCCACACAAATGCAGGTTCACTTCCTCTAAATTTAACTTTCCCAATTCCAGTCACATTTAGTAGGGGGTAAAAGAACATACTCCTGTATTAATAGAGCCAATGACAATATTTAATATATTCACCAAACCACAAAATGTCTAGCAAGTTGGGGGGGGAAAGTTATGGAAAAAAGAAAATTTTGTATGGTGTAATAGTGAGGATAGAATG
Organism: Timema poppense; assembly: GCA_902141375.1. Taxonomy (NCBI): domain Eukaryota; kingdom Metazoa; phylum Arthropoda; class Insecta; order Phasmatodea; family Timematidae; genus Timema; species Timema poppense. The sequence goes on from CABFOV010001474.1 coordinate 62,978, forward strand.
AATGAAATTTAAAAATAAAGAGATGTAAAATGGATAGTAAAAACAAATGATAGTAGAGGAAGCAAGGGTGAGATGGTATGGCCGCGTAATGAGGACGGAAAAGGAGAGAATCCGCAGGAGAGAGTAATCGAGTTTAAGTAAGTAGGAAAAGAAAGAGATTGGAGAAGCAGCTTACATTAAGTGTGTGTGAGAGAGGAATAGAATGGTTGAAGCGGGAAGAGGAATTTCACTAAACTGATCCGATTTAAGGCTGGAAACAGTTGATGATGATGATTATGATCAAGGCCCGGATTATGATTGTCTGTCATATTTTTTTGATACATTACAGACGATGCAAATGTGTTCATAAATTCTGTTCATCGTCCCCCTGGTTGTGAAAATGTTTATTTTATAGGTTATTATTTGTAGGTCAAATGGCAAAGTGTGAAAGTGGTCGTAATGACAAGGAAGAGGATAAGGTCTAGTAAAGCTAAAAAGTTGGATGAAGTATAGTTGAGAAAAGTACAGAATATAAAATATCTTTTAAGGGTGGGAGCCTGGAGGATCTAATAAGAAGAAGGCAGGAAGGGAGGTTGTTCTATAGCTGTGTAAGAGACCTTCTATAGAGAAGAGAAGTGGCCTTGAAGTGTAAGGAAGTGCTTTATAGGGTGTACTTTGTAACCATAGTCACATATGCAGCAGAAACATGGACAAGGAATGTAAGAGAGACTAGGAAAGTGGAGGCCATTGGAATGAAAATAACTGGGGAAGAGCTGGAGTACAGGGTGTACATGAAATGGTAGAAGAAGCAAGACTGAGATGGTATGGGTATGTCATGAGGATGGAAAAAGAGAGGATGCCAAAGAAAATGTTGGTAATGAAGTATAGAGGAAAAAAGACTGCAAGGAAGGCCAAGAAAGAAATGGAAGGAGTAAAGAATAAAAAATGTTCAAGTGAGTATAGAAGAATGGAAGACATTAAAGGAGGAATAATGGTGGAAGGATAGAGGAAGATAGAGGCATTTTACTAAATTGAGCCGGCCACAGGCTGGAAACAATTCATGATGATAAGATGGTAATATTTTATTGGTTTGTGTCATTTTTTGAGTTACTTATAGGCATTTATCTTGAGTAAGTTTAATCTTAAACACCATCAACATTTTATTAATGCACATATACTCAAACATAAATGTTTTCAACACACAGTTGTCAGAATGAGAAAAAGTAGGCAATGAACTTTGTATCCTCTTTGCTTGTATAGTTGTAAAATACACATTCCTGGTCATTTAAAGTCATTATTTAAAACCTTAAGGTCAATTTATAGGTAATTTTTTATTGTTTTTAAATCCTCAAAGTCCGGGCCCTGAAGAATAGGATGATGATGATGATTAAGTATCTAATGGCTTAGAAATGAATGAAAACAATGTGGAAATACTGTAAAATTATTTAATATTAGTGTTTGGGAAGAAGACAAACTTGAAAGGATAGTTAGGTCAGACCTCGGTAGAAAGCAAAGAGACTTCTTTCTTCGTTTCTTCATACACCCTCTAAAACTTCTATCTTCTGAACACTCTAAGCACAGCTACACATACATTTTAATTTTAAACAATAATCATTCAAAATTTTGATTTGTCATTTTTGTAAGGCTCAAAAGATTTAGAGATACAAAAAACTCTCTAAAACTGTGTTTGAACAATTTTTTTTTTTTTAAATTGTCTGCAAGGTTGCAACTATTTTCTTATACTATCAAAAATATTATGAACTATTAGCCACCTTTGACTTATGACGGCTTAATGCTGCTGATAGTACAATGCATGCCTCACAAGAATACGAATGAAGAGTGACCATGGATACAGGACGACTTCTAGATAGCTCAGTGGTTAAAGCAGTGATGTACTAAGCCAAACGTCCTGGGTTTGATCCCCATGTCCAAGAGTAATTTTTCAATTTTGAGAATACGATATTAAGATGCGGTCATAGCCTTAATTAACAAATTTCATGGATATTTTTTTAAATAATAATAATAAAAAAAAATTGTGTAACTATTTAAAAGTGATAAGAAGATGGAAGTGTGAATATTGTATGAATAAATTAGGAAAGAAGTTAAAATGTTTCTTTCCCTAGTTAGCTTTTCAGTTTGACCTGCTTCCCTATCACTTACTGTAAACTATTTTGCAGTGTTTCTACACTGTTAAATGAAGAAGATACTTACGATACTATACTAATTTTTCCTTGGTTAATTAGAGATGTTTGGCTTCGAGTCTGTAAAATAAATACAACTAATGAGTGTGGAGGTTAGCTAATTTTGAACATTCCGTAGTTCACACAATTTTTCAACAACATACAAATAAATATATACCTTCAGGTTTTCACTGCTGAAGATAGCTTGAACAGGAAGAAAGAGAACTCTTATTAAACCACACTCAATAAGCCTTTTTAAAATGTCTCAATTCTTCTAGGTTTCCCAAACCAAAAAACATTAATTCCGCCATTATTTTATGTGAAAATCAATTAGGGGTGTGTAAAATCCACTTCCTCAAACTGAAGCGAACACAAACCAAATACATGAAATATTTTCAAAGCCTAATCGAAGTTTGAATGTTATTTTTTTAGAGTTGAACATAGATACAGTGAAACCTTCCTTAAACAGAATAGCGAGGGTCCAAGATATTTTTTCGTTAAAGCCAGGTTTACATTTAATGGAGGTGTACTATACAAATTAAACCAGGGACATGCACATAATTGAGAGAAAAATCATAAAATAAAATACCATACTTATTATTACACAACACTCATTATTCACATTATAAAAAAATGAGCATATGGAAACACTACACTGAACAGAAAAACATTACTCACTTTGTCTTTATTTTTTTCACTATTCAAGCAGGTTTTTCTGCATACACTTTATTCTCTTGGCTTCCTGACTTTCCACAAACACTTCAGCCTGAGAAATCACACTAAGCATATCAGAATAATTCCGTTGTAGGACAAATTGCTGCAGTTCCTTCTAATTTTCTAAACTAGCAGTAACTTCACTCATAGAAAATCGTGCTTTTTCAAAACAATTTGTCACATTTTCTGGCAACAACATCTTTATAGCTTGACTAATCCAAATAACCGCATCTAGAACTGAGACGGTTCTTGCAAGCTCAGAGGCGGATGATGTAGAATTCATATTGGCGAGCAAAAATTGCATTAATAATTATCGATAGTGTACGTTAACATTCCGAATGGTGGCCTGAGCTATTGGTTGAGAAAGACTTGTTGTGTTTGGAGGGAACCAAGCAAGTTGCACGTTTTAAAGTTCAATGTAGGGGTGGCATGTTGCGTTATCCAAAAACAACAAAACATGCTGGTTTTTCTTTTTCATTCTGTCATTAAAAGCCGTTAACCATTCCTCCATGATCTGTGACGTCATCTACTCCTTTTTGTTAGATCTCCACTCAACGGGAAGTTTCCGCATGTCCATGTTTCTGAAGCGTCTTGGCTTTAGTGCCTTACCGATAACTAAGGGTTTCTCCATTTCACCTGACATAAAACCACATAGAAAAACAGTCAATATTTCTTTGCACAATTTTCCTCCAGAACATTATTCACCTTTCAAACACAGTGATTTATTTAGTAGCGCGTGGAAGAACAGACCAGTCTCGTCACCATTTTCTAATGGTGATTATGGAGGGAAGTTTAACAACTCAATCTTCAAAGGTTTCACTATTTACACCACTCGATTCACCACAAAGCTTGTTAAAAAATAGTCAATATCTTTTGTGAAAACTCTCCCAACTATCCATTAGATGCTTTGAATTCAGTTTTCCCACCTTTTTAGCGTATCCCTGTACCATTGGACCCAATAAACGATTTTTCACCCTAAGACTGACAAACCACTCCCACACTATTTTATTAATGTCTTCGTTTGCAGTTTTCTTTAATTTTATTTTTATTTTTCCATTAGCACAGTTTTACCATAGCTTCGAAATTTCCGTTTTCTTCTTTAGAATTTCGTACACTTTAGTTTTACAAACGCTAAACATCTTCATGATCTGCTTAACAGATAATCTATCTTTTTCACTCGTGTGAATAGCTTTTAGTATCGTGTTTGGATCAAGCAAAACTATCTTTGAAGCCATACTGGGAAAAACAGAGATAACAATCAACAGGCAACAACAGTTAACAATTCTGTAAGCAAGATAGCAAAATAACTAATAAAGAGAAAGGGAATATATCTGAGCTGACATTTCAACTCCTAATAATAGAAAGGAAGAATTAGAGAAAACAAATTCTGTAGAGTGTATAAGATGTCAAAAAAAAATATCTAAATTATGTCCACTGGAACATTGGAAATTTTCCATATAAAGGCTTATTTTGAATTCTGTTTCCACTTATTTAAGCTGACAATTTTGCTATGGGCAAAGAAAATTCGAAGTTTTCGAAGCTTCGTACACCCTTAATATAAAACAAAATATGCTTACTATTTTCAATGATTAAAAAAAAAATCTTGGTAAAAGATCAATTAAAGAAAGATATATTAGTGGTATTCACAAAATCACATTAATACTAATTGTTTACGCACCAAATTCCTTAAATTTTTCAGTTTTTCCCCATTTCTAGGTGCATATGAGCCTTGATTAAATGATAACGCATGTTTGTTTATAAAATATTGTGTGTTCTACTAGATTTCAGAAACAGCCAGCCATCACAATGGTAAGCTGAAGTCTCTTTATTTTTAATTCACAGTTATTTCTAATGATTTAACATAAGGATTTATTTAATTATTGACTTGTATGCATTCACAAAGCAGGATTGGTGGCTTTTGACAGCTGATGTAAATAATTACACTGAAGTAGTTACTTTTTCTATATGTATGACAAATCTTGTTGCCTCTATTACACACGGTTTAAAGATATGTATTTAGAATATTTTTATCCTCAATTGAAATTAAAAATGTATTTAAAATTTAAAAAAAAATCAAATTTTTAATTTTTATAACAAACATTACTTTGTAATAGTTGTTGGCTTTTTTTTAAAAAAAAACTAACTGTCAACTTTCATTTGCAATTATTGTTGGGTATATCCCTGATAATTCTCCAGCAGTAATCTGTCAACACTCCACTTCCTTTGGTATCGTTTACCATAAGAACAATGTTTTTGTGAAAAGGATTTACATGTGTTACTAAGTATATTCCATTCACGATAGGTTTTTACCTGGATGAAAGTTCGAAAATCATATGTTTAGGTTTTGGGTTGCCAACACTTGTAAAAGATCACAGTTTTGTTATAAATGTAAAGATCTTTAATCACCTGTTATATATTACATTTAGAATAACGTAAACTTAAGTTTTCTCATACTATTTCATTTTTTTTAATAATTTCTTTTTGTCCAACTCGAAACAATATTTTAAACATAATTAAAAATACTTATTTTTCCATTTTGGAATGTTACTGATTTTGTGTAATATAGTGCATACATCAATACCTTTTAATACAGGCATCGTATTTACTTGGAAAAGAGAAAATTGTTGTCATTTTTTTTACATACAATACATGATTTTATGATTATTTTATCGTATTTTGAAATATTTAACTGAATAAAGTATTTTCATCAACCGCGTGTCCGCATAATTGTAAAAAAACTTGTTTACCGTTATGTTCAATCATATGGTTTAAATTCGTCAGTCGCCATTTTGAAGCTATGTTCGCTAGAAGTTTTTGTGAAAGTGGTGTGAATATTTTTTTAAGTGGAATAAAACGATAAATAAACTTTGTGTCCGACCTAAAATAAATATATAAATAATATTGGCCTAAATCATTGTGGTTAACTATCACATTAATATATTACCATCTGTTTTCATTACAGTCATCCAAAGTGATAGATGTCAGCTGTTGGCGTAGTTATATATTAGGGATAACTTCTAGTAACATTTCGAGCTGTCATTCAGGTAAACTTGGCTCGTGAATGCCTTATACATCAAGGTTTAATGACCTGCTTCAGCAACCGAATTGTCTAGGGCGTCAATCTAATATTAGACTGGCCTGCTGATGACAAAGAGATCAAGGTTTGAATCCCTGTCAGGGTCAATGATGTTGGTTTTCTCCTAAATGGTTTTCTACTCTCCTTCCACACAAATGCGGGTAGATTTACTCTAAAATGTTTCCTTCCTTATCCCTACCCCATTAGAGCAATTATGATGTAACCTGAACAGGTAGTAAGATGCGATGATAAAAAAATTAGTGGGAAGAAAACCAAACATGAGTGTAAAAATTGAATATTTTGTGAAATTGTGTCCCCCATTGTGCCACATGACATTTTTCCAATGATTTCTTGGCAGCATCTGTGGCTAGTTTATTTATATGTGGGCGAACTAAAATCCTCTCTTTCAGCTTTGCCTAACTCAAGTGTGAAAATTTCTGCTAGATATAAACAAAACAAAGCTTCATAACTTTCAGCAAATTATTTTAAGGGATTGTAAACATAGCTTTCACTACAAGAGATACATTAAAAAATCTCTAGTCATTGTGTAGGACACAATCAGCAAAATTATGGGTAAAAAAGCTCACTTTCTAGGTTGTGATGTATTAAAATCAAGTTAAGGTTTACAAATTTTAAGTTAAATTTTTATTTATTTAAATTTATACAAAATTTTGGAAATCGTTTGTTGTTAAAACTAACAAAAAAATACATAAAATGTATTAGTTTAAAGAGAGTACCTGTACTAATAAAATAAAGTTGGACTCCAAATGCAATAACAGTTAAATAGTCTCAACAAATTAGCATGGCTTTATAAAGCTATATAAATAAATTTGAGGTAGGAAGTGAAATATTTTATTTACTCAACAAGCTCTCAAATATTTAAACTTATACTTGCCTATAGGTGTGGTATGCTAAATGGTTGTATATCCTAGTTATTTAGAAAGAAAAAAAAGTGCTATTTATACAATAGAAATTGCGTTAACATTGCACAAGTTAATTAACCTTTAACATTTTTTAAAACACATTTATTATTCAAGCTTTCAATGCCACAGACAGTTTTCAATGCTCAGAGGATAAACATGGTTGCTGAATGTCTAGTGTCGCTCAATGTTCTTTACGCTGATAAAATTGTTTGCAACTGTGACATATTTAATAAATAATGTGTTTGTGTGAATAGTATGTATTCAAGAAAATAAAGTTTAAATTGTCTGGTTATAAAAAATGAATATAATTAAATTAATTATAAATAACAAAATGATTGGTTTTTTGGTTTGTTTTTTTTGTCATTGATAAATGAAAGAATGTAATCAAAGGTGGCAAGATGCTGTCCAAGTAGGAGTCGCGCGTTCAGGCAGTGAAAATGAAATTTTTACAATCCATAAAACAAGAAGAAAAAGAATCAGCAATAAAGACGTTAGAGCAAGATTAAATATAAGGGAGGCTATGTTAGAAAAATTTTGAAATCACGTTTGGGGTGGTTTTGCCACGTAACAAGAATGGAAACAAACAAGACTAGTGGCAAAAAGTTGGTTGGAAGAGGAAGTAACTAATAGACCAAGAGGAAGACCCAAGAAGTGGTGAATCAACCTAATCAACAGTGACGTGGCAATGAGAAACCAGAACTAAGATAAGTAATGGAAAACCAAATATTTATGAATCGTGTGGAATGGAGGCAGCTTGCTAACAATGTACCCGGCACCGCTGGAAAAATTATTTAATAATGACAAATTTAAGGTATACTTAGTAAGAGTGACTTAGTAAGTAAGAGTGACATGTTCAAACATTGTACTTTCATGTGTAAAAACTATAAAGGCCATTTATTTTTTGACTAGGAATTATTCTAGATTCAATACATTGGTGGTTGATCCATAGCTTAACAATGGTCTTCCTTGGTTTAGTTTTTAAATTAAGATATTCCTAAAATGATTTAACTTGGGAAGCATTAAATACTAGATCATGTATAGAATGCTTTCTATATTGCAAAGTATCGGTGTTTAGGGCCACCCTGAAGCAGACATGGGGCCCTGGGCAAACACTAAAGGTACAAAAACAATTGTGCCAAATTTGAAATAAATTGATTATTGAATTTAAAAGTTAAAGTGAAACATATCCACAGACAAACACATGCAAATCGGTGGAGTTAAGATGGAGAACTAATTCCAACCACATGATTATGTATGAAATAAAGTGCATTGAGCAAAAAAATGGTAATAAATAAAATGATAGAAATTTGTTTGTAAATACGTGTTAGTGTTTTTACTTTTAGTTGTTCTCTACCATTTTCCTAATATTCTATAACTTTATTTATTACCAACCACATGATTATGTATTTATTTATACATTCTGACAATATTTGCTAGACCACCTATGCAGCATACCTATACTAGAGTGTAATTGTATTATATTCGGAAGAAGTTATAGGAAAAGTGGATAGAAACATATAAAAGGGGGGACAAACACAATATGGCCTTTACAATGAAAAGAAGAACACAGTTCACACTTTACACTGCTGCCAATGGACAAAGAGGTAATGGTTGCCTCTTAAAGAAAATTGATCGTCACCGCCCAATCCCCCAACCTAGGTTTCATTCTATCGGAATTCATCAGGGATGAGTGTTAAACGCGCAACGCAACTTCCTAAAACCCAGGTCGGGGATTGGGCGGTGACTATCAATTTCCTTTAAGATGCAACCATTACCTCTTTGTCCATTGGCAGCAGTGTAAAGTGTGAACTGTGTTCTTCTTTTCATTGTAAAGGCCATATTGTGTTTGTCCCCCCTTTTATATGTTTCTATCCACTTTTCCTATACCTTCTTCCAAATATAACACAATTACCTCATAAGCGAAAAGAGTTTTGCCTTATTGAGTTATACTAGAGCGTAAGTAAACCTAATCCCCCCGGCCCCCCCATTAGTTTTTTTCCCTGTACAGCCGCATCATTCGCACACCCATAAGGAAGGCCCTGGTTCCACTATATTTTAGAGGACCAGGATATCTACCGGATTATGCAAATCATATTTCATGACCTATACTTGATTTTTTTTTTAAATAGGAAGAAAGAATTCCCACACACAGCCTTGACCCTACTATAGTTTTCCCCTCTTATATTATTTCTAATATAATTTTCTGTCTTGTATATTTAAGCTAATTCTGAGCAAAATATTTATTAAAAAAGGTACTATTCTTACATGTAAAATGAATTTGGAATGCAAAAATTAATGTACTGTAAGCTATAATTCTACTCTTTCAATTCCAGATAATATTCACTGATTTAGCCTACGGTTCTAGTTAGTTATTTCATTAGAAAAATAAGCAATGCACTACAACCACTAACTACTAACCAGCCTCTCCTTGATTTCGAGCTCCTCTTGTAAAGTCTGCTGTATAGGCTCTGGACTAGTTGCCACGTCACGACTGACACCTTCTCTGCAACATTTTACATACAACTCTTCAATATAGCTGCTAACACCAGAGGGAATTTTTATAGCATCACACCTTACTAACTAACTGTTCAGGTTATACATGTACATGATAATGGGTTAGGTATGAGGAAGGCTGTATTTAAAGTAAGTGTACCCACATTAGTGTGGAGGTAGGGTGGAAAACTATTTTGGAAAAAAACCACCCTCATACACCCAAACGAGATTTGAATACCAATCTCTCTGTCATCGCCAGTCTAGTCCAAGACGAGAGCGTCGCTTTAGACAGTGAGGCCACTGTAGCAGGTTAAAAGGAAAATGTTCATAAATATTTTCACAACACAAAATAATTAGTAAAAAAAAAATTAAATGGTTACTCACTGTACAACAGCTACAGACGTGCTCATGTCAGATGAGCTGGTGGTACTCATCTTAACATCAGAGGAGGCATTATCCGCTGTCATTGAAGGCAGGCAGCTAGAGTTCTTCTCTCTCTCCTCTGCCAGCTCTGTCTTGAGGCGGGCATTGACGGACTCCAAATTGCTGAGACGCTCCAAGACGTCCCCAGGTTCAGCCCCCAGGCTCCTAAGCATATTATAATAAATTCATTTTAAAATGGTTTTGGGGTGTACAAAGTCTCAATAGGGTGTCCATCTAAATTCTATTTTAAAATGTCCTGACTTTTTTCAGGTTTTCAAGAACAAATTTCCAACTTTTTCAGTCACTGTTTTATAAATTTTATTTAATGTCACACAATTTTATTAATATCACAATTTGATGTAATAGTATTTTTAGACAAATAGAGCATACACATTCTAAAATTGTGTCACTCTATGAAGGGATTAAAGGGTATAAGCCTAAAGGAATGAATAGGCTTTTAGGTATTAAGATCTGATTAAATTTCAGTGAGATCATCTTGAGACATTAAAAGAGTGTCTTACATAAATATAGTTTATGTAGGAAATAAAGTGCATTGAGCAAAATCAATTTGAAATAAAAATTAAATTATAGAATATTAGGAAAATCGTAGAGCACAAATAAAAGTAAAAACACATAATATATATTTACACACACACACTTTGATATTTTGATTCTATTATAGCATCTTCCTCAGGAAGTAGTAGTAATCAAACAGTTTACAGTTTAAAATGATTAGACACAAAAAATTTTTCTTCCTTTAACAAACATAGAATTATCGGTCATTTGTATAAACATGCCCCAACTTTGGCTAATGACGCACGGTAGAGGGTGGAAAAAACACAAAAATCACCATTTGACCTTGAAAATTAAGATTACCGTAGTATTTCAACTATGTTAAAAGAAATTTGTGGTGTGTATTACTTGAAAGAATAATTGAGGTTATGTGGTATAGAGCACTAGGCTAAATCATGGTTTAAATTAGGAAGGATAGCCAGCACACTTACCTTGGTGATACTGGAGTAGAAATTATTTAGATATAACACTGAAAAACACATAAACACATTGTTAAGTACAAGCTTTCACTGTCACAGACAGCTTCATCAGGTCAGGAGAGTAGACTGATTTCTTGGTTGAACTGTAAGGTTGACTGTCCACAGCTGACTGTTTTTCAGTTATGACATCACTGTATAGATAGCAGCACTATGAAT
>CABFOV010001474.1:74925-93726 GCA_902141375.1 Timema poppense
TTTTTTGGTTTTCTCTTTTAGGAAGTTGCGTTGCGCGTTACACACTCCTCCCTGATGAGTTCCGATAGAATGAAACCTAGGTCGGGGGATTGGGCGGTGACGATCAATTTTCTTTAAGAGACATCCATTACCTCTTTGTCCATTGGCAGCAGTGTAAAGTGTGAACTGTGTTCTTCTTTTCATTGTAAAGGCCATATTGTGTTCGTCCCCCTTTTATATGTTTCTATCCACCTTTCCTGTACCTTCTTCCAAATATAATACAATTACCTCATAAAGCGAAAAGAGGTTTTCCTTATAGAGTTATAACTTTCTATTATGAAACTATGATTAACAATTAGTTATTAGGCTAGGAGTAAGTTAGTGTTATCAGTGCTTTCCTTTTATTTTTTCACTCTTTTTTATCGATAAAGGCTATAAACTGGAACATAAAAATGTTCTTTGTTTTTCAATATGTGTGTGACTTTTTCAATTACAGAGGCCTGAAGAAAAGAAGACGATGTCACCTTAGTGTAATGGATTCTTTCCAAGTTTACCTCTTTCCCTTGGTGGGCTTTCTTTAGTATCGAGTCCAAACATTGGAATTTAATAAACTAAACTTTTTAAGTTGTACTAAAGAACAAACACAAGTACGTACATAGGCCCAGCCCCTTGTTCATCTGTGAGGCGACGGATAGTCTCCTGGTGGCGATGGCATTCCTCTATCAGCGAGACTTCTCGTGCCCTGGCAGCGTCCAACTGGCGATCTTTCTCTCCTACCACTCTACGCATAGCTTCGTTAAACCAAACCTGAAACACAAGCATAATTACATCTTTATTGATATTTTTTTTACTATGGCTTCTTATTATTTGCTCAGGTTATATCCATATGTACTAATTACACTAATGAGTTGAATGTTTAATTTAAAGGAAGTGTACTAGCCTTTGCGTGGAGGGAGAGTGGAAAACCATTTAGGACCACCACACAAAATTCTTAACACAATAGAATAATAGTAGCCAACAGACAACCACCAAAAGTCTCTAAAAACAACTTATGAAAAGTAATAGTAGCTACTATCGAAGGTTACACTATTTAATTCTGTTATGTGTTTTGGCGGTTAGAATTTTATTATTAGTCAAGGTCCATTTATTTTTAAATAAATTTTTAAGGCAAAGCAGTTAAAAGCGCTTACCCAGCCACAGTCGATTATGATGTGACTATGGGTACAAAGAACGTCCTATACAATACTTACTTAAGCTTCACTCTATTCTCCATAACAGGTCTCTTACACACCTATAAAGCAACTCTGCCTGCTACCCTTTAATCATTAAATCCTCTTTAATCCCAACCTTTGCCTCAATCCCGTTTCCAAAATATTTTACTCTCTGTACCTTTCTCAGTTCCACTTTATCTAACTGAATAGTTTAAAGTGGTCCACCAAACAACGCTTATTCTACCCATCTAATAAACAGCACATGTTAAAACTTGGGATGGGATCATCAAACCATTAAGGATATTGAAGACAGAGTGTTAGATTTGAAAGAAATTAAAATAAGTTTTTTTTCTTTCTAAAATTTTATATTGACAGTTATTGTAGGGCTCTAACTCTGTTTATTGATAGTTAAACCTCAACATAATTATACTAAAACATAACAACCAGACCCCAGGCCATTGCTTTAACACTTAGCTGAATGAATAAATGTTTTAATAAAGGCATTTTAGAAAAAAAACAAAAAAACAAAAAAACATTTAGTTTAAAGTTGGGTCAAACCCACTATTTTACAAAACAGAAACTTTTTAATGTTGAATCCCGAATATTGAAAAAAATTATGAACCTATGAGGAAATATAAAGGTATAATGAAAAATATAAATATTATAATAATGTAAACATTCTTTCTTATAATCCATTCATTATAACATTAATATATTCTGTTATTTTTGAAACACCAATAAGCATTATTAGACCTTTAATCAACCAAATTTTGAGGAAAAATTAATTATTTTTTTTTTATTTAAGGATTTGAATCTTGAATATTTTTCTCAAATCCTTAAATAGTCTTAAGGATGTGAGGTATTTGAGAGCTCAGGATTCAAGGATTCCATCCAAAATTTCGTTACTATTTAGACTTGCTGTTATTCTAATATATTACTTTTTACTCTTTTGTTCGTAATTTTTTTTCAAGATTCGAATCTAAAATTAAGATTCAGATTTAAATTCATAAAATAATGGAAATTGTAAATGGTTAAAATTTAAAGATTATATTAAAGCTGAATTAGTAACCTGTTTTTCAGCATCTGCCCTCGTTTTGACGATTTTGATCTTTTGTTCCAGTGTGGCTTGCCACCTTGCCCGCTCTTGCTCGATGGCAGTCTTGACCGCTGCTTCCTTCTCCGCACACAGGTTAGATCTCTGCGGCATTCAATCAAATACAATACTTCAGTGTCACATTGACGTGGAAGTACTAAAAACGCGTTGAAAACATTTCCGACCAATTGATAATTTAATCACCTACCTGGTATTCCAAGCCATCTCCAAATTATGGGTACTTGGATATTCCTAAAAGGGGTGTTCAAAAATAAGACTTAAATGAGAAGGAACCTAAATTATTTTTTTAGAAGACAGAGAACATAAACTATTGAAAATATTATGACTATGTCAATTATACAGAAATGAAAATAAAATTAAAAGGGATGTGTGAAGTACACTTTTTCAATTATTATTTTTTATCATTGCGTTCCACTACCTGTGCAGGTCTTTACTAATGAGATAGGTATAAGGAAGGAAGTATTTTAGGGGTAATCTTTCTGAATTTGCATGGAGGAAGACTGAAAAATAATCTAGGAAAAACTACCCTTAGTAAACCTGACCAGGATTCGAGCCATGTACTCCCGGTAATCAGCATGCCAGTGTAACACTAGAGTGACGCCTTGGACCGTTTGGTCACAGAAGAAAGTCACATCCCAATTGTTTTGAGCACAGAGAATGGGTGTACACACAATCCAGTGACAATAGACTGTTAATGTGTGTATTTTATAGTCCTGATAAAAAGTTGGCAGTCAATGCTATACCTAAGATAACAAAGTAATTTGATTTTGAATTATTATATTTTTTAACAATATTTGGTGGATTATCGACAGTTGAAAGAGGGAACTACCTAGAGAGTTGACCATACCTCAATTTTCTCGAGGCTAGAATCGCTGGGGCTGCAGTCCAAGGCCATGCGGAACCTCGACCTGAGACTCTCGACCTCCGCCTTGTAGTCTTGTGTCAGCTTGTCGCATTGATCCTTGAGCTCCCGCACCTTCTCTCTGTCAGCCGCATCCAGCTGTTGTTGTAATTCCCCACATAGCGTCCGGCACTCATAGAGCTGGGATTCGAAGGACCTTGACACCTCCCTCCTCTCTCGCACCTCTTCCTCAAGACGCCTCTCCATGTCTGCGCGCAGTGTTGCCAGCTCTTGCTCTTTCTTTTCTATGCACTGTAAAGAGGAACAAGACTTTAATGGTTATTATTATTTTGAGGTAGGAATAATCAGTGAATGTAATGGGGTCATATAATACTTAAGTTAGCTGTGTGAAAACCTTCAACAAAAAGTTGCCTAATAAGCACTTCTTACTATTATATCAAAGTTTAATTAGGATTCAATCCAAGGTCATATTTCACTCCTTCAGTACAAACCTTGCTTAGATAACAAACCCAATGAAAATAGGTGTAGCGGTACTCTCTTTTTCTGAGCAATTTCAGTAGTTGTTCGTTATAAAGTTATCTCAATTAATGTTTATAATTTTGAAAGTTTTTTTTTTAATCATTGAAATTTACTGCTTGTTGGGCTGTTCACAGATTAACTAGATAGGGGATGTTCAAATCCTCGAGTCCTTTGAATCCCATGATATTTGTGAGATTCGAGATTCGTAAAAATCTAAAAAAAGTATCTTGAATACAATTCTGAAGACCTTGACTTCAAACAATAACGTTAAGTAATTAGTAAAAGTAATTATATAGAGTTGCAAAGTTGGGAGGGTAACAAAATCACACACACACAAAAAAGGACCAAATTTTATCATTTTAATTATTTGATTAAAAAGTTGATGACATAATGATTAAAAAATATGGTATTTGTCAGTGGCCTTAAACAACATTCTTTTATTCAATTTTAAATATTTTCACTTCAGAATTAACCATTTTTAAGGATTTAATATGGATTCGAAAGGAAATTAAAGATCCTAAATTTGAGACGTATAGGATTGGACCCATCTATAATATTAACATTAATTGGGTAGGGGTGATTAAGGTAGAATTTAGAAGAAATATGCCCACATTCGTATGGATAGTTCGGGAAACATTTTTTTTAATCGCCATAAGTACACCTGGCTAGGATTTAAGCCCCCACCTCTCTGCGACCAGCAATACAGCCTATTGTGAGAGCGAAGCCTTACAACATGCAACTTCTGATGGAGTAGGTGTTTTTTAAATGTGAAAGTTAATATTAAATCAACCAGCTTTGATGGTCAAATAGTCTAAGACGTCACTCTAGCATTTGATTGGACTTCTAATGAGGGAAAGATATGGGTTTGAGTCTTGATCAAGTGCATTGAGGGTGGTTTTTCCTAAATGTCTTTCAACTTTACCTCCATGCGAAAGCGTGTTCACTTCCTCCAAATTCAACCTTATTCATCCCTAACACATTAATATAATTGGATTTTTTATTTAGAGCCGCGTCTTACTACTCGTTTGGGTTATACGCTTTGTACTAGTTACGCTAGTGGGTTAGGAATTGTACATGTTAAATTAATAGAGAGGAAGTGAACCTGCATTTGAATAGAAGAAGAATGGAAAACCATTTAAGATAAACCACCCGCACTTCACCTGAGTGAGATTCAAACTTTAATTTCCCTGTCCTTGACAGTCTAGCTCAACATGAGACTAGTGAGTTGGCTAACTATGCCACTGAGGTGGGTAGTGTAATTAGTGCATATGTGTATAACCTGAACAGGTGGTAAGACACAATCATCTTGTGATGGAAATTTCACCAAAAAAACACCCTTTACAATGAAATATTTATTATGTTGAAAAGCTATATCAATCTTTGACTGTACCTGTTTAAGTTCCTTGATCTTCTCATCTTTGGCATCTATGTCGACCTTTGTGTCCTGTTTAAGGTTGACCATCTCTAGCTCGTGGTCCACCGTCAGCCTTTGGATCAGCTCCCGCTCTCGAAGGACCTGTCCCGCAACTATCTCTTGCTGCTTGCCGGCGAGACCCGCCGCTAGGTCCCTGCATAACCTCAATACCTCGTCGCGCTCCAAGGCGGTCTTGGAGCGCAGCAGTGCCAGGTCATCCCTAAGATTGGCCACAGCCTCCCGCATCACGCGGCTCGCTGCCTCCAGCAAGTTCTGGACACGCTCCACCTCATTGCGGGTGCTTCCAAGGTTTTCCTGCAGGCAATAGGTTGCCCCTTAAGACTTGTGTGGCATTGTAAAGTACATTTCACAAAAATTAGTCTTATTTTGGTAGGAAGCAACTTTTTGGCAGTTATAAATAGTACTAAAATATTTTAAATATATATGTACATAAAGTCATGTGGTCTGCAGCTGTCATTTTTGATAAGAATTGTATTAATACCTGAAATAATACTACTAATAAAGTAAAATGTTATTAATGAAAAATAAAAAAAATATTTTTTGTTATTTTTAAAAAGTTCCTTGCAATCAAAATCATACTCTAGTTAAGTAATTACAATTAAATTCTAATGTTATATTTGGAAGAAGTTACAGGAAAGGCGAATATAAACATATAAAATGGAATGAACATATTTCTCCCTAAATCTCCTATGATTGATTTTTAATCAATTTCCTTTTTCTGCCTTTTGTGATTTTTTATGTCCTCTTTTAGAAAGCTACGTTGCATGTTTCACACTCCTTCCTGATGAGTTTCGAAAGAATGAAAACTAGGTCAGGGGGATTTGGCGGTAACAATCGATTTTCTTCAATAGGTAGCCATTGCCTCTTTGTCCACTCGCAGGAACGTAAAGTGTGAATTGTGTTCTTATTTTCGTTCTTTGTTCCCTTTTATATGTTTTCTATCCACTTTTCATGTGACTTCTTACAAATTTAACAAAATACCTCAAAAATCAAAAAGAGGTTTTTCTTAAAAGAGATTAGTATATGATAAGCAATACATTAATAAAAACATAATATATAAGGACTAAGTGTTAGTAATATATTTATGATTTTTTTATATTGAAAATGGGAAAAGTTCAAGTATATTATCTTACATTTTGTTTTTATGAATCATTGTAATTAATAAATTTAACAAACAATAAACTCTCAAATGAGAAGCATACTGAGAATGAATTATTATAAAGTATGATTATTATTATTAAGTTTTCTGTCTTACGACAGCTCCAT
Source organism: Timema poppense (assembly GCA_902141375.1). Taxonomy (NCBI): domain Eukaryota; kingdom Metazoa; phylum Arthropoda; class Insecta; order Phasmatodea; family Timematidae; genus Timema; species Timema poppense. The sequence goes on from CABFOV010001474.1 coordinate 81,312, forward strand.
TCCTTTAGTCAGTAAGCTTAGACCGCCAATAAGCTCTGTCCTCTGCTTCCCTCTTCATCTTCTAGAAATGTCTATATTTGTAGTAATAAAATCATACAGTTAAAATTATTTTAATGTTTGCTAGAGCTATTTAAAAGTATAAAACAGAATTGATGTTCAAAAATAACTCTTAGCAAAACACATAGTTTTGCATAATGGTAGTAAATTGTGCTTCATGATTGGATATTATTAGTTTCAGGAAGCAAACAGTAGTTAACTATGAAAAAAGTAATAGTATTCCTGATTTCGCAAATATTATGTTTTTCAAATGTTTTACTTCAAAATAAAATCCAGTGTATTCTTAAGGTGAATATATTCTGAATGATCACACACGTGACCTCTTTTTTTTTCTCCTAATATTAAGGAATCTACTGCTTATTAAGGTTATCTGTAACTTACAAGGTGAATTAAAAAAGAAAAATGCAACTGTAATTGATTTAAGTGTGTCAATAATCCATCCCAAGTACATTTTGTTGTTATCCAAACTTAATCTGAACTTATGTTTTAATTAACTAAGTTATATGGGTAACTTTCCAACTGGTAAATATAAATAAGATTTCAATTTTCAAAACAAATCAATACCGGTATCTTGAATTATACACTTAAACTGATTCTTAAAAGAATACAATGACTATATTAAATTCTAAACTGAATTTGGAACAAATATCTATTGTTTAAGAAAGTTTATTTTGATTGTGAATCAAACCTTATATATTTAAAAAAAAAACTAAATTGAATTAGATGTATTTCTTTAGCCACCCTATTATATCTTTCACAATTATATTTATAAGCAATAAAAAAAACTTTTACCCACACACACACACACACACATACACACACACACACACACACACATATAAGGGGCTGAATAAATATAAAATTTAAACATCTGTGAATCCAAGTTTCTATTTGTTAAATTTAATTTTTGGTTAGTTAACTTTAATAGATTATGGATATATTATAAAGATTTGAAACATCAGAGGTTCATCAAACAATGTATCAAATAAATTATTTTACCATCACAATAATGAAATTAATATACATACTAATTGAGGGATCCAGTGGGAGAATGAATTCTTTGCCAAGACAAATATAACCTTTGGTAGCTGTCTATGTACCCTTTGTTTACCCCGTAAGGCAACAAGCTTTCCTTACCTTATTCCACTATGATACACTTATAAGATTGGGTCATAATTTAATCTATCAAGGTAAAACTGCTATCTTGACTTGAACTAGCCTACATCATAATGGAACCCGCCAAGGTAAGCTTGCTCAGGATAAAAGGAGTGTCTGTGTCAGAGCGACAAGTATACCATGATTTTATTACAAATCAATGGACATATAGAATGTCTTTTAGTAAATACAAACTTTTTTTTTTGCCGACATGGATAATATTTATCAAAAGTGACAGCTACAGATAACTTGACCTAGGATATGAATATGTGAAAGTAGATCTATTAGCTTTTTCTAAAAGTCGGATGTGTCCATTGATAAGAAAACTGGAGTATAGAGGGTCTAGTTCAGCCTCAGCTTGTGCCTTTGAATAATTTACAACTGGCAGATGGGTTAGTGACAACACTCAAAGATGTCAAATTTCTATAGAAGAAATATGAGTGCTTTGGTTTTATGTAAATTAGTTTTGAAGTCAAGTTCTGACACAATCATTTCAAATGTGCTGATCAATCTTGAAGTAATTCATGAAAGAACAATAAGGCTGATAGATTTCTATACCTTTTGTTTCCCTTTTCATAGGCGATTGTAACCGATATTTATGGGATAAATTAAATATTTATATTTTGTTTTGTATACAAATTAAGTTGAAATAAGTCAATGAAAGCCAACAGATTATAAGTATAGAAGCACAGCTTATGTTTGTCGAGGTTCATTGGTTTTACAAATCCAATAGATAAAGTTTTTATTTTAATTCCAGAATATTTTCAAGCATGTTTTATGGGAGTTTTAAACACAAATTGATCGTTTTATTCTTCCACAGAATCCTTCAATTTTTCACCATATTAATGTTAACTAAAAACTAATTTATATAATACATACGTAATTAAATGGTGAATGTCAAATGACGAGGAAAGGTTTAGGTTGAAAGGAACCAAACACCGGGCAACCAACTAGGGCCCAAATCTAGCAAACACTAGACCATAATAAATCATGGTTTAGATGCTTTAGAGAAAAGAATATTAATTTCCTTGCTAGACAAAAGGAAAAAAAATTTGAGAGAGATCAGAATGTATTGGCTATCAAATAAATCATCCAAGATAAAAATAAAAGGGTTGAAAATAAAATTTTAGGAAAGGTAATTAAAAATTAATACAAGTCAACCAAACTCACTAAAATTGATTTTGCAACAGCCATTGGTGATTGGTACATGATTAACAAAACAAATAATAAACAGTATTGTATTGGCTCGAATATAATATGCACATAATACGACCTAAAAAAAAAACTGTCTCGACTCTCGACTATTCACTGAGGTAAAAACTTAATAAATTTGACACAGTTTTAATTTAACTTTATGTAGTTTCTTCTCATTCCCTAGTTTACTTGAGATGCTGAGGAAGCTTTTTTTTTCAACATTATCACTCACTTGGAGATCTACCATAGGTGATTTTTTTTAATATCAGTTACAAACACAGATTTTTCCACCCACTAACAATGAAATATTGAATTACCAGTTCATTGACATTGAAAGATGGAAATCATATTTATCTCTCTTTGTTTTGACCTTGAGCTTATTATTAGATGTGCAAAATGATTTTTGGCGGGCAGTACATTTTCGGCATGTTACAAAATATACCTCTGTAAGAATCTGATTTTGTTTTCTGTGTAAACTATTAGGCTACGCATAGACTATTATTTGAGTACGGTCTTTGGAAGGACATTTTTATTTAAAAAAACATAGCACTATATTCGGGCCTATGTTGTATGAGTGTTTTCAGTATTTGTCGCTTTGGTAGAAATTTTAAACCATTCTTCAAATATAAAACATAAATTTATGGCACTAAAAGATGAATAGTTATTAGAAGAGTTTGATCTCAACAGTATCCACATAAATTTATGGCACTAAAAGATGAATAGTTATTAGAAGAGTTTGATCTCAACAGTATCCACATAAATTTATGGCACTAAAAGATGAATAGTTATTAGAAGAGTTTGATCTCAACAGTATCCAAACATAATGCAAATTTATATTTTATATGGTAGATAAAATAAATAGGATTTGGGACAAATAAAAGAGATAACTAAATATGATTTTAATGGTGAAAAGAATAACAAAGTTATCGCTTTACGTTGGTAGTAAAAGGCCAATTCCATTACCTCTTTGTCTAATGGCAGCAGTGTAAGATTTGAACTGTCTTCCGCTTTTGATTCAGTCTGTCTCTTTTTTTTATTTGTTCCTATTTCAAATACTTTCTTTCATTTAAGAAAATTTTAGTCTGATATCTTAGCTCAATTGGTAGCACGTCCACCTAGCAAGTTAAAGGTCACAAGTTGGATTCCCAGCATGGCCGAAAAATGTATAATTGGTGAAATATTGGTTTATCCTTTAACAATGATAAATTAAGGGCCGAGGACTGAATGTTGTGTCTGTCCTAGGCTTAAGTTGAGTATAGGCATATGAAGCCACGACTAGCCTAGTGAGCTGAAAGGAAAAAATATATGGGATGAATAAAAAAAACTTATCCATATTACAGGCTGTAAACAACAATGGATGTAAAAAGTATGTCCTGACCTACTTTCATAATTATTTAATTTAGGTGTTTTAAAGTCTCTCTTTTATATTGTTTAAATAGATTTAAAATGGAGAATTCTAAAATAGATTTATGTCCAACCACTAAAATCTTGCTGTAAGGTAAGCAATAATGGCCCAAAAATATCTAATGTAGGATATCAAATAAAGATTCCTGTAATTACTATTTGATATAACTCTATAAGGAAAACCTCTTTTCGCTTTATGAGGTAATTGTATTATATTTAGAAGAAGGTATAGGAAAGGTGGATAGAAACATATAAAAGGGGGGCGTTGCGCGTTTCACGCTCCTCCCTGATGAGTTCCGATAGAATGAAACCTAGGTCGGGGGATTGGGCGGTGACGATCAATTTTCTTTAAGAGACATCCATTACCTCTTTGTCCATTGGCAGCAGTGTAAAGTGTGAACTGTGTTCTTCTTTTCATTGTAAAGGCCATATTGTGTTCGTCCCCCTTTTATATGTTTCTATCCACCTTTCCTATACCTTCTTCCAAATATAATGTAATTACTATTTATAATCATATATATTCAATACTTTAATATCGTGTCCAAAACAAAATGCATTAGAGCAAAATAATAGTGAAATGTATATATAATATTTTTTTTAAATATGTTCACTAGTATTGGTTTTGAAAAAACTAAGAATTAAAACAAATAAAATAAAGTTTAGAAATCAAATAATTTTAATTAAATTGTATGAATTTATCATTATTAAAGAACAGTACATACGAATTAATATGATCGAAAAATCAAAATAATTACTTCATAAATAAAGGTTTGGCGAATTTTATTGCAAACCCTTACAAAAATGAGGAAATAGCTGTGGCATTATTCGTACACAAAAACAAACAGGCCGCTGGCATTCCTCGTGCACAAATTATGGAATAGGCATGGCACTAAAAGGGTTAACATAAATAATAGTCAGTTGTTTCGTGCTCATGTTATGTGAGGTGACAAATCTGTATCTTAGGATTTACTCTGCTTTACTTTACTTTATTAATGTTCTTTTTATAACCCCTGCAAGCATTTAGATTGGATTTTCTCATTGTGATAAAAATAAATAAATGAAAGTAATAATCTATAGGGATATGAAAAGAACAAAAACACGATATTCAAATAAACGTGATGGAAAAACAAATCGGTAATGAGAAAATTTTTGTATTTGGTTTTATCATAGCCAAGAAAACATCTTTTGAAGCTAATTTTTAATTATTTTTTAATATCCTTCATTTATCTAAGTTTCATTTTTGTTATGAAATAGCCTAACTTATATAATATCCATAGACTAAATCAGTGGTTCCCAAAGTGTGCTCAAAGGATCCCATGGGATTCAAAAATTAATTTCTATAATCGATAATTTGATATTTTTTTTTTTTAAAAAAAGCAATAATATTTTGACAGAAACAATCGCAAAACTTATTTAATTGACTATATGTTTAGTTATTATGACTTAGAATATATATCTAAGAGAGCTCCTGTTAAATATATCTTTAGTGTCCGATTGAGCCACCTCTGTTTATATGTTAAGTTTTTTTCTTTTCTGAATCATAGTGTAAGTGAAATTGTTATTTCCCTCCCTCATTTGCATTCATTGGATTCAAACGTCTATAAATAAAGATCGCAGTTTAGTGAGATGCTCTTTCTCACTTATGCTCAGCATTGTACTCGTCGCATTTGTTAGGTAGGCCTACCGTGCTCATGTTATTTATATATTAATTAGGGTTAGTCAATTTTTTTTTTGTCTTCATGTGGATAAAAATTCCTAATAACCGTTAATGAGATCTCCTCTCCTTGTATGTTTAGTCGTAGATACAATAAATTGAGTGAAATAACATACAGTAACCTTGATTCTATAATTTTAAATATTCATCAGGGATCAGTGGCTAAAAAGAGGTAAATTAAGTAAACAATCAAGTACTACCCCAGCAAAGTACCAGTGTAACCGAAGTTGTGAGTGAATCTCAACGTTTCATGTCTCCATCTAGAAATGACAGCTCTAGGACTGATGAAAATAGTAAAAAAAAAAAGTAAATACAATGATTCCTCTTTGTCTCCGAGTTTTACGTATACAGGTGATATAGGTGATAAAATTGTCCCTGATGCACTATGCGTCTTGTGCAACAAAGTGTTATCAAACAGCTATGCTACCTGCCAAACTTGTAAACATCGTGATACTAATCACCCTAAATATAAAGACAAAGATGTTAGTTTTTTCAAGCGTAATCTTGGGGCATTAACAAACTGTCATAGTCTTATAATGAAAAGTTCAAAAAGTGACAATGAAAGAACTACCATCGCTGGAACCATAATAGCTCGTGTGCTTGGTGAGCAATCAAAAAGGAAACTTGAAATAATTGAGTTATTTAATAATACTGTTTAGTGTCACATTCAAGATCTCTCAACAGCATGATATAGAAAAAGAAATGATGTTACGACTTGTAGCTGTCCAATTTGTCTAATTAACATGCTACAACTAGTTGAACTAGTTGTAGCATGTCAATCGGACAGATTGGACAACTAGAGACTTAAATGTAGTTTCGCTTTTTCGTTGTGAACTTGACAAATCAACAGACTTGTCAGACTAGCAGTATTACTTGTATTTGTGCGTTAGTTGTTTCAGAACAAGATCGAGAAGGATTTGTTGCTCTGTAAATCTCTTGAAAGTCATAAGACTGGAGAAGAAATCTTGAAATAAATTAATAGTTACATGAAAGAACACAATATAAGTTGGGAAAAGTGTATTGATGTGTGTACTGATGGAGCCAATGACAGGTAAAACGGCAGGAGTTGTGGCACGTATCAAAGAGATGGCGCTGTCTTGTTTGAATGGTCATAGTGTGCTTCATAGAAAAGCGCTTGTCGCCAAAACTATGGAAAGAGAAACTGTTTTGGATGATGCTGTAAAAATAGTTAACCACTTAAATCAAGGCCCCTTAATGCCAGAATGTTTAAATTACTTTGCGAAGAAATGGGAAGCGAATATAAAACACTGCTAATTGACACAAAAATAAGATGGCTGTCTAAGGGAAAGGTTCTTGTTAGAGTATTTGAACTTCGCTCTGAAAATTATTATTTTATTTATTTATCACCCATTTGAGATCTATCCCTGTTTGGTGAATACCTCTCGGCTTCAGAAATTGGCTTACTTAGCGGACATTTTTACAAGAATTAATTAACTAAATATGTAATGTCAAGGAAAGGGTGTGTCTGTATTTACAACAAGAGACATAAATAGCGTATTTTGATCGTAAACTTGAATTTTGGAAGAGATGTGTTGAAAAAAGAAAGTATGAATGCTTTCAAACTTTGAATGACTTCTTGAAAGAAATAGAATCTAGCCTAGAAGAAACTGTTCATAGTAGCATTGTCCAACATTTAAATGGTTTGCAACAAGCGTTTAAGATTTACATCCCATCTTCTACAGATGACGATGACAGCGCAAAAAAAAACATATTGTGCTTCAGAGAAACTGGATGCAATGTATGTGCAAAATTATGAGTGTTTGATAGATATATAAAGGTTTTAGAGAGAAATTCAGTGGTGAAGTTCCTCTGGTTGAATTCCGGTGCAGTCTTCTTCAAGAATATCCACAAGTGTCTTAATGTACAGTATTTAAACTTCTTCTGTTTCCAACAACTTATCTGTGTGAAGATGGATTTTCAAGGTATGCAGCAACAAAATCTAAATATTGTTGCAGAGTGGACATTGCACCCGACATGAGAATTCAGCTGTCTACAATCTCTCCCAAGATTAAAGGACTTTGTGAGACAAAGAAACAAGACCATTCTTCACATTAGTACCCTAAAAAGTAAGATTGAATATTTACTCAGTATACTAATATATGTATAATTTTTGTATTCTCTGGAAAAATAATACACTTATGCTTCTTAAATTTTGGGTAGCACTCATCCAGACCCACTGTATTTTATGCAATCAAGTGTGTGAGAATCCGTGGATATCTTACAAAGCCAAAAGGGATCCGTGAGCAAAAAAGTTTGGGAACCACTGGACTAAATGATACAAGACACATGTGAGAATCAACCACCAATGTTAGCTGAATATTAAAAAATAGAATTTATTTTAAATAGTTCATGTAAACAAAATTAAAAAAAGGAAGATTGAAAATAATGGTTCTTCAGGTTGTTGTATTAAAAGACTGAAGTAGATAACATACAAAGTTTAATTGCTTTAAATTTTAAGTAAAATAGTTACAGTTATGAGTAACTTTAGTCTTTACAGCAAGTAAATTTAAAAATCCAACTTAAAATCAGAATTATATTATGATTAGTTATGGCTTTTTTTTAAAAGCAATGAACCCGAACGGGTAGTAAGACACGGTGCTAAATATTATTATTATTATTATTATTATTTTAAAGCAATGACATGTTAACAAAAAGGATTATGTTGATATTAAATTGAATCTTAATTTACACTAGTTATAATTTCAAAAAATTATAGTACTAAAAAACAGACTTGGAATAGGGGGATAACAATGTTTTAAATTAAGAATAATATTGTTGGTGTTGTGTTTGTCGCAGAGACTAAAGTGAGACAATAGCACAAAAATTGACTTTAGAATTTTTCAAATTATGCATTGTTGAATTTATAACGTCTATAAAATTGAATAACCCGTCTAAAAAAAAGTTCAGCATGGAACAAAGATAGCTCCCTTCTGAAAGTTGTGTGCGAGTCTACAATTCAGTCCAGAAAACAACCAAAACCTGAGGAAGCCAATGTTTGGAAAAGGCAAGGGCTGTCGTCTAAGTTGGGGCCTGGTGTTCTGTACCTGCAGGAGGGCAACCAATGTGTGAGTGTCCTCCAACTGCCGCTGCAGCTCGGGGACCACCTGCACGTTGTGGCTACTCTCAGAGTAACTGGACGGCATCGACTCGTCTATGTAAAAGTCAGCAGTGACGAACTCCTGCGGGGTAGGGGGAAGAGCCTGGGAGTGGGTGGATGGCGTGGAAGGGAGGAGGAGGGAGGGGAGTGACCTCTTGTCAGCCGGGACACCAACCTCCAGGGTCGCGATAACGGATGGGTCCCCCATCTGGGCTTCCGTGACGTGACCTGTCACAGCGGCTGTCTGCTTTGAGTCGAACCTCAGTTCAACAGGGCTCTGACCCAACTTCTCAAACTCTTCTGTGTCAGTCTCAGACTCAAACCCCCTGAAGCATAAGAAGGATAAACACACCAATATGGTTTGTAGCATGCATCAAGAGGTCTACTTGATAGATAACAAGTAGGGTTGGGTTTGATTTCTCAAATCCTTAAGGATATTAGAGAATTTTGTTTTCAAGACTCAAATTCTTATAAAAAAAAGTAGTAATTTCATATTGCAGATTAGGATTTGTAAAATAGGAGTCAACTCAACTTTAATATTAAGCATGATTGTGAGTTAATTCAAAACTTTAATGGCAGTGAGTTTACCATATTAATCTGAATCCAAGACGAGGTTTTTCCCCAAATTTGTAGCTTCAAAATCTAGGGGTCGTCTTAAAATAGCAGACTAGAGATTGGGTTAGGCCTACATCAAAAGGTAACATTTTAATCTTTACTTAATGTAGATACAATAGTACAAGGGTGTTTTTTTAAAGATTCTATCCATTTTCGCAGATTTTAAAGGTTTAACAGAGATCACAGGATATTTGGTTATTTTCATGGATTTTTAAGCTATTTTTTTAGGTTATCGTTAAAAATAACAACCTACAATACTCGATTCCTTGATACCCATAGTATCGACTGGTATTGCGATAATCGATATGATACCCAAAGTATCGACTGGTATTGCGATAATCAATATGATACCCATAGTATTAGCTGGTATTGCGATAATCGATATCATACTCATAGTATCGGCTGGTATTGCGATAATCGATATCAGACCCATAGTATTGACTATAAATGGTGTTCATTGTAACTACCTAACACTATTTTATTAATTGTATTTAAAATCTTTATGAGTTATATCACAAGGGTTCGAATGAATTATATATAAGATAATATAAAGAAAGTGTGAGCTCAAATGTCAAAAAGGAACTCTATAAACTATATATTTACTTTAATAGACATAATTTATTTATTTTTTACCTTCAAGGGACGTTTTCTCGTCTAGTTCTTGTGTCTCGATACTGTTTTTATTTTCTCGTCTTGAATTGAAACAATGGTTCTTGCACATTCCTATTTTTAATAATATCAAGTAAATTATTATCTTTGATTAGATGTTCCTAGATCATCGGTTTCGAAATAGGACTAAATATGCTTGTTTAATTATCAGTACTTTTTTATGCTTGGCGGTCATGACGCATGACTAACGGTAATTTATAGCAGACATGTTTATCAGTTAGATTTTTTTTAACATGTGAAATGTGTTTATCTTCTCTTTATAAAAGCAACAGCTTGTTGTACATTTGTCTATTAATTTATTCCTATATCTCTTTACTTTATATTATTTTGTTTTCTGTATATCATTGTGAAAGTGAAAGTGTCACATTTTAGAAGTAAACGTGTTAATAGTCGAATCCAATGTAAGTATTTAGGGGGAGTAGGGTATTTATGAGACTCGGATTTTCACTAACGATTATCATTTGCCATAATAAATACTACAGTAACTTCTCATTGTTTTTACTAAACTTTTTCAAAGTTAACCTTCTTACGCAAATGCAATATTTGAGACAAAAATATAAATTCCTTAGCAATTCTGCAACCCTAATTAGATTTTGTGTTTTGATTAGTTTTGTTTTGTAAATAAAAAACAACTTGTTAGCATTACAAAATAAGTCTACAATAATTATTATTTTCTTCATTCATGATAAAATAAATACCAATTTAAAAAAAACTATTCAAACATTGAAAAACTGGAGGTTGTCTTGGATTAGGGTAGATAAGGTATTATTAATGAGTTAATAGACTAAGCATGCATTTTAAAATAAACACTCCTGGTCGGGTCTATTGAGGGTAGTTTTTACTAAATGGTTTCACATTCTCCTTCCATGCAAATGTCGGTGGATTACCTCTAAAAGGCTTACATCCTCATCCCTATCCCATTGAAGTACTTATCATCATATATGTGTATAACCTGAATAAGTATTGGTTTAAAAAAAAAAGTAGTGAATTAAATGTCTGGAGTTTGGTTGTTGTGTTGGCCTAAGCTACTAGTAAGCATCATGATCCTAAAAAAATGGATGTTCAAATATATGAAACACATATTCTTTTTTTCAACTCCTTGAATCTTGAATATTCACAAGTATATAAGAATACAAAGGGCCTATTCCTATTCAAATCACACAAGGTGTGTGGAATAATTATAAAACCAACTGAAATTTATAACAAAATTAAAGTATTTGAATAATATTACTTCACGCCATTGTTTATTTGGAGCATTACTAATATTATCTAATACTTAAAGTGTAGACTATAGGAATTAAGTTTGTTAGGGGCATGTTAGCTGTCATGAGAAGAAACAAGATTAGGAATAAAAATATCAGCGAAAGAGTGGGATTGAGGGAGTACATGAGGATGAAGAAGGAAAAAATAACAAATAGAATGGAACTAAAGAAAGTAGGAAACAGACCGTAAGGGATGCCGAGAAAGAGATGAGAGGAGCAAATAACAGAAAATGTGCAAGTTAGAGGAAGAAGAATGGTGTAAGGATAAAGTAAGATGGAGGCATTTTACTAAACTGACCAGGCCATCGGCTGTAAACAGTTGATGATGATGATGATGATGATTATTATTATTAGTATTGTAATTGTGTTTACTGACCTGTCTTGGCCCTTGACAGGGATAGGGACAAGACTGGGGGCCTGAGACAGAAGGGACTTTTCAGAATCAATCTGTTGAAGTAATGTGGGCCCCAAGTTCCTGACGAGGCCAGATTCAGTTACCACCTTCGCCTGAAACAAGCATACACGTTATAATAAATTAATAATATTTTACAACACTCCAGGAAAAACCTTTTTTTCACTCTGGGGTAAATAATTTCACAGATATAGAGCGATGGACGATTTTTTTCCCCTCTTTTATGTGTTTTTACATAAGTGAAATATTAACTTAAGAAAATAACCACTAAGATGTTTCTTTTTTATGTGTAAGCAATGACTGTAGCTCACTTAAAATAGATTTTCAAACGAGAGATTCTAAACGGCTGCTTTCTCTTCATTAATAAGGATGGTGAACTCTACACAATGAGTCCAGTTGACGACATCATGCAAACAATATTTGGTTATAACATTCATCTGCATGTGTTTACAAAATAATAATGTTTCATTTTGAAAATAATATTTAGTGTGGCTCTTTCTTTACGTTATAGGATATTACAAGTATAAATATACATTTCAACTAATATTGTGTTCAGCCTGTGGCCTGGGTCAGTTTTTTTTTCATTCAAGCCATACGTTTTCCACTTCCGGCTTGCTAACCCTGTCGTAGATTCATATGCCTTATACCAAACCCTTCCTTCACCTCTGACAAGACATCTTGTGAATGTGAGGAATGCCAGGCCTCCACCGTGGTTCGGATTCCACGTTAAACTGTAGGTCCTCCATTTCATCTCACAATCACCCTACCATTACACATTAGCGTAAGTGCGTATAACCCGAACGGGTAGTAAGACG
>CABFOV010001474.1:93741-116302 GCA_902141375.1 Timema poppense
GCCAGGCCTCCACCGTGGTTCGGATTCCACATTAAACTGTAGGTCCTCCATTTCATCTCACAATCACCCTACCATTACACATTAGCGTAAGTGCGTATAACCCGAATGGGTAGTAAGACGCGGTGCTAATAATAATAATAATAACATATGCCTTATAATTTAATTTAAGACTAGGACAGACACAACATCCAGTCCTCTGGCCGTTAATTCATCACTGTGAAAGGGTAAGCCCACATTTCACAAGTGATTAAGTTTTCGGCCATGCCAGGAATCAAACTTGTCACCTTTATATAAGTGGAGAAGACACGTTACTAACTGAGCTAAGGTGTTGAATTTGTATTAGCTTAAAATTGTTTAATATTTTGGCGCGATTCAAATTGGAAATATAAGTATTTATTTACAGAAGTCATGGGTATATATTATAGCTTGGTATCAATCAATCAATCAAACCATGTTTGTAATCAGCATCGGCATTCAAATATTGGTATACAGTACAATGTATCGCCGAGTGTACCAATGTAACAATATATTGTATCACGTATGATACATAACCGAGAAGAATGATGCATTGCCATGTTATATGTTGCATTTTTTTAATCCAAGGACCTCGGGTTCAATTACTGTGCCCGGGTGTCAATTCTTAACCAATACCAAGCTTTTCATTAAACATAGCGTATCAAATAAAAACTTACGATGTGATCTTCCAGTGTAGAGGTTTCTTCCTTGCTTTCCGACTTGAGCGTCCCTGCGACAGACTTGATGAGGAAGAACTGTGTGATGGATTCAAGGTCGGGGAGAGTCAACGAGAATGTCAACTCTGGGAGCTCTTGTTTCAATAGATGAATATCTTCAAGAGATAACTGTTAACAATATACACTAAATGTCAGTCAGCCATCTCCAATAATCGTAGAGAATTCAGTAGGGGTGTGCAAAGTGCACTTTTTCATCTGAATATTTTCTTTTAATTGTTTTATGATTGAAAAAATATTATAGTGTGGTTATTTAAATTACTTTATGCATTAAAATTACTTGGAAAATGTTTTATTGTACAATTGTTTGTAATATTTTGTGTTGCTCTAACAAATCAAGTTATTATCACAACATGTAATTCAATTTCTTCAGATTTTTTCATATAAATAATAATTTATAATGTACAAAACAACTCAGAATTGCTGTAACTGAACATAACTTGAGTATTTCAGCTGCAAATATTTTTACTGGCGAAGCTTCAAAACTAGAATTTGTTTCAAAGCAAAGTTGAAGCCGATGTTTGTTCCGAAGTCAAGTTGAAGTTAAAAAGCTTCGCACACCCCTAGTATTCAGAGCTGATGAAAGATAAGACAATGGACAAAGTCGGACTCAGTCTGACAAATATTTGATGGGGACTATGACAGTTTAACTGTCTAATGCTAATTAAGATACCCAATTTATCTATTTCAAAAAGTATTTTATTCAAAAGTTTAATTTCATTTAAATGATAATTGGGCCTTAAATTTTTAGGAAGTATACATGTCTTATTTTTTTCGGATATAATAAATTGTGTTTTTAATCAAGTGTGTACTTAGCTACAGTAGCCCTATGAATTCTTTGGTGCTGACTTACAGCTATGAAAAGTTACCAGACAAAATTATTCATCCCTGCGTCAAACCATATGATCTGCAAAAACATTTGTTTGGCAGCTGTCACTTTTGACAGTCAAAATTTAGGTATATTCAAGAAACATATATGACTTATTTATTCATTTGTATTTATTGATGACCTTGATATGTAGATGTTAGCTCTAGTATCGATTATTAATTTTTTCTAAAATATTAAACATTTAAAATTTTTTAGCATTTAATCCTATAATATTATTAATTGATTAATAATTATTAATTTTTTTTTAAATGTATAAATAATTATTTATTAATAGTATTATTAATAACATTATAAATGTTATTAATAGTATTATTAATAACATTATAAATGTTATTAATAGTATTATTAATAACATTATAAATGTGAAAAATCTGAAAGTGTAGTATTATACAGAGAAAAAAACTCACTGTCCTAAACCTTTTTAACACTTTTACAACAAATAAGTCATATTCGTTATGAACTGGCTTGTACCCGAGTGTTTTCCAAAAGGGTCACAAGAACTTCTTCTACGTCATCATATTTGTAGGCCTATTTATGATGACTTTAAATAATTTAACAAACAAAAATCAATATCCTAGAAAATATGTTCAGGCCTATAAAACAAAAATACCTTGGAAGGCCTAGTGACAAATCAAAAGCTATCCTAATTTTTCTTAAATCTATTTTAGATTCACTAGGCCTACTCTTAAAAAGTTATTACTAAGTATCTAATAAAAATACAATAACTTATAGCTTGATGTCTTAGCCTGGTATTTATTTAATCAAAACTGGTGAAAGACTCGCTAACATTTTTTTATTACACTTCTCAGATGTTTTTGGGATACTATAAGAATCTTAAAACTTGAAGTTTAGCCAAGAGGGCAACCCAACACAATCTTTGGGTTAAAATATATATTTTATAGTCTTGATACAAAGACTTGAATTTTCGAATAATGTATATTGATCACTGAGAAACATTCGCTATTTTTTTTATTTCCCGCTTCAATGTTTTATTAGATAAATAATTGTTCAAAGATCACTAAATTATTATTATTATTATTATTATTAGCACCACGTCTTACTACCCGTTCGGGTTATACGCACTTACGCTAATGTGTAATGGTAGGGTGATTGTGAGATGAAATGGAGGACCTACAGTTTAATGTGGAATCCGAACCACGGTGGAGGCCTGGCATTCCCCACATTCACAAGATGTCTTGTCAGAGGTGAAGGAAGGGTTTGGTAATCAGATAAATCTGTGCCGGGACCTGGGATTGAACCTCGGCCGCCAGCACAGAAGTCTGACACCTTACCCCTAGACCGCCAGGTCACCTAAAGATCACTAAAAAACTGTTTATTTTCCAAGGATAAAATGCTAACACACCAAACTAATATTCACAAAAGAACATACGGATTACTAAGTAACCGAATTAATATTCAAAAAAGACAACCTATTATTCAAATTTGCAATAAAATTATTAACAGTAGCATAGACATGCTTAAATACTCAACTATAAAATATTTTGTTTGCTTCAACTTTTAGACACACGCACGTGGTTTTATTAACTGTATTTTTACAATAATTCACTGTTATAATGTATATTTAAAATTGTCAGATTTTGGTTATGAGAATAACCATTTGGTTGTTTGTAGGTTTTTAAGTTTGCATTTGCTGTTTATTTCAAATTAATTATTAAACGTAAGAGTTCGTTAAAAGTGACCTTGTATGCAAAAAACAAATATGGCCGCTGAATAGAAGCAACGCTGCCAGTTGGTGACTTACAAGACTTTGTTGCCGGTTGGACGGCGAATGGTATTAATAATAGTGTTTACAAAATTTAAACTTTATATTATTCCACAAACATTTTGTATGTCTTTTCCTGTTTATTATCACAAACCATTTATTTATGTTAAAACTATGCGAGGCCAGTTATAAAAATATAAATACCTGAATATAACACCATTAAATGTAAAATTTACTGCTCTATTTAACCTGTAAATGCCACAAGAGTTAAAAGAAAAACAAGAATGAATTTACTCGATTTTTTTTTCTCTTAAATTTGATTATGGAAAGTACAATTCTACTGTAATCCTCAGGAAAGTATTGTTAAAAGTGATTGATAATATTTTTTAGTGATAGTAAGAGTAAAACTTAGCAAATAATAATTATTTCCAAGTATGTTGACAAAAGTTACTTTCAGACAATGTTGGCATTAATGATAGCATCTGCTAGTTGTCATGTAAAAGCAAGGAAGTCATAATTCCACTGTACATACCTTTGGTAGGCCTGAATCAAAAATGGAAGGAGCTTGTGTGGCAAATGGTGGAGGAAAATCCTCCATGCCTGGAAACAAGGTGTTGAGAAAATGTCCATCAAACTGACTTTGGAAATCCCGCCGCCTTGTCACTTCTTCGTTGTGGACAGCCAAGAAATGACATGCTAGATCACTTGCCCACTGAAAAAGTATATGCTTTGTTACCTATCTATTTTGTTTGAAGTGCTGCTATCTCTACACAAACAAGAAAATGTAGGTTTCTAGCCTTCCAAACATTAAATGATAAAAGATAATCAGCCGATAGATTATATGCCATGTGAAACCTAGTTTATGAAATGTGTTTTTGTATCATTAGTATTTAGCCATACAAAGTAAGAATGGTGACAAACAACTGTTTTCAATTAAACATTGAAAAGAGGATAGAAGGGCAAGGCCTTCACGCTTACCAGAAAACTGTGGGCCTCAAAGTTCAGAGCTAAAACACATAATTATGTAATTTTGAGGGTGCATCAGTACCTTTCTTCAGCAGAAGAAAATAAAACACTGACTGGACTATGGCTATAGGTAGATGGTATATCATGGTCACTTAGATCCTGTTGTTGCCTGTTCAAATTTGTGTCTTGACCCTTGGTTGATGGAGAGAATGTTGTATTTAAATTATATTTAATTATCGAACTGTTAAATTATGTTATTTATTATTATTATTATTATTATTATTACTGCTTATGTATAAATGATTAACTTGTGTGAGTAGGCCTGCTTGAAATAAAAGTAAGAAATGGTTACTGAGGTTGAGATAAGGGGGGTGCTTGGATTTGGTAATATATTGGTGAGCAAGTTCCCACCTACGAATCTGGGAAGCATGAGTAAAAATTTGCATAATGTGTTTGGCAATTAAGTGCTACTGGTTTAACAGGACTCAGGGTCATGATTAGTCTCAAAATGGTGATCATTCAATCACACCCGAGTGTTCCTGTAGTGAGGACAATGTATTAAGCAATGCAGTAGTTGCATTGTAGCTCATATATAAGATTTTCTGTGGCGAAGTCATACTGGCCTTCCATGGAGTATTTCATATGTGTGAGTCTGCTGTTGACTGAGTTGGAAAGTTGGTGTATTTTGTAGGTATTTCATTTAGGTTTGTCGCCTGGATAGGAACCTTTGACCTGATGTTAGGGGCTTGGTCGGGCAATTTAGGGTGAACCAGAATGTTGGTGGGAAGGGGAGGGGGGTTTGAATGTGATTCTTGTGGAGCACTGTTGAGGGGATTTTGTGTGGGAAGTGGAGGTCAGGATATTGTCTAGTCCTTTATAATAGTGGGTGGTGAGCGGTATACCAATAGAAGGTAGTTTCTTGATAAATTCTTGATTGGGTAGGGCTCTCTTTATTTGAATGTTGACTATGTGTTAAGGGTATCCTTGGGCTGTGAAAACATTTAAAGTTGTTGAAATTTACCGTTTTAAGTTTTCTTCCTCAGAAGTTTTCGTTTTGGTAGCTAGGCAATAGGATGGAGAGGATTGTTGCTTTGGAAATTGAGGTACTATTGATGATTGTTTATTTGTAAATTGAGATACTGTTGATGATTGGTGACTTTGCTGCGGACTGTGGTGTTTATGTTTCCCTCATGAAGGTTCAGTTCCAGATTCAAGAATTTGGCATGGTGTTGTGAAATATTCCAGGTGAATATGAGGGTGCTATGGTTATTTAACCTTTTCAGGAAATCTTCTGCTGAATAAGAGGACTGGAGTACCCTGAAAATTGCATAATTAAGTGTTTTGTTTGGTTCTTAATTGTGAACTTTAAGACCTGCAGTTTTCTGGTTAAGTGTGCATGCCTTCCCCTGCTATCCTCTTTTAAATGTGTAATTTGTTTTATCTATTTAATTACTAAACAGGGCATTATCCAGTTAAATGTGCTTATCATACTTAACTACTCTTAACCATAGTAATAAGTTGTTTAATTTATTTGATTAATTATATCAGAACACAACTTATAAACTAACTTAAACCTAGTACAGACACAACAACCTGCCCCTGGCTGCAAACTCTTCACTGTAAAAGACGAAGAAACCCACATGCCACCAATAATATATTTTTCGACCCTGCAGGGAACCGAGCCCAGGACCCATAGCTCTGTAAAAAGACATGCATGAGAACAAGTAACCCACCATGAGGAAAGCCTGAGAGAACGTCCTCCTACGAACGACTTCCCCAACAGCGGTGACATACATCTGCGGGGCAAGGTGGATCTGTTGGACAACCTCCAGGTGGCGGCGAAGCCTCTTGAGGTTCTCGTGGTATATGACCAACTTGCTGTTGACGTCGCACATGCCATTCTCCACGTACATGACCCACTTGAGGCGCATGTGTAGGTTGTGGCACAGCTCCTCCTTGGCACGAGAACAGCGGTTGCGGATGTCCACGAGGTGTTGGTGGTTGTTGAGCATCACCTGCAGCTGGCGCCGGTGAGAGGCGCACAGGTCCGGGAGGATCGAAGGGTCGCCCAGGTTGTTTGCTCGAGTCTGGTTCTGAAGAAATGACTAAAGAAACAATCATTCATTAGTTTAGTTAATAAGTTATTTAATTTAAGCTAGAACTAATGGTGTGCGACTTCAACTTGGCTTCGACAATGAAGCTTCACAAATATAAATATCGACAGCTAAAATACCTCATTTATATTCAATTATAGCCATTCTAAAGTGGTATCATCATCATCATCATGAATTGTCTCCAGCCTGTGGCCAGGTCTGAATGCCTACATCTCCCTCTGTCCTTCCACCACTCTTCCTCCTGCACTCTTTTCCACTCTCCTCCACTCACTTGCACACTTGCTACTATATGTTCCTCCCATCTCTTTCTTGTGGTCTCTTCCCTACACACTTCATATCCATTAGTCTTCTTGGAAGCCTCTCCCCTTCCTCCTCACTATGTGTCCATACCATCTCACCCTTGCTTCCTCTATTATCTCATGTACCTCAACTCTAGTCTTACATCTTTATTCCTAATCCTATCTTTTCTGGTGACAGCTAACATGCTCCTCATGAACTCCATTCCCATGGCCTCCAATTTTCTAATCCCTCTTACATTCAAATAATAATAAATAATATTTTGTTTGTGACAAAACATTTTCAAAAATATTAAATTTAGCTACAAATCTGAATGCATGAGAACTTAATTTATTTTTTTACAAAAAAAAAATCATTCTTAAATATGGCATAATTTCAGAAATTCAACTTGGAATAATTTTAGTAAAAATGTTGATCTATATTACAAGAACTCAAATAAAACAATTTTTTCATTTAAACTTGATTCACTTGACACAAAATGAAAAATGTCTATCCGCTTACTTCTAAATATAATGTTTGATCCCATTTTGTGTCCAGTAATGTACGTTAAAGTCTGATCCCATTTTGTGTCCAGTAATGTATGTGATGTTTGATTCCATTTTGTGCCCAGTAATGCCCATGTATTCACCTGTGCAAGGTCACCTTGCTCCTGGACGATAGTCTTGGTCTCAAACATGAGCTGTTCAAGACCAAACAGTCTCTCCTCCAGACCCTTGATCTCTTTCATCCCCGTCTTGTTGGCCGCAGACAGAACCTGCTCCACCTCAGACTTCAAACCGTCCATCACTCGCTCATCAAACTACCAAAGTACAGGAAAATATCATTAGCAACTCCACTGTGTTTGTTGAATTGTCTTAGAAATATTTCATGTGCAAATAAGATTTTCACCAGGATCCTTTAAATCCTCCAAAGATATTTGAGATTTAAGAATTACAAATTTCAAATTCAAGACTAAAAAGGATATTATTTTAAATCTTTTTTTAAGAGCTATTCTGATGTGTGTGTGTGTGTGTGTGTGTGTGGCTTAGCCCAACACAATTACACGACAAACTTGACTAGACCCTAGAAGAGTAATTTAACACTTAAATAAAGGTGAATTCACTTAATGACCAAAACTGTTATAATTTAGTTGTAATTTCTATTTTATATAGCAACTTATGATTTATTGTTAACAAAAACAGTATCATAAATCAGAATTGAAGGATGAAAAAAATCATACAAATGTGATCAAATTAACCCCTTACGTTTGGGTTCATCCTATTTCTTAAATTCTAAGACATACTCTTTTTCCCCATTTAAATGTCTTTAAAAATTGGATGTCTCTTAGAATCGGAGTTGTTTCTCTACCAACGCTCTCAATGGCTCAGAAGACGATATATTATGAGATAAAGGATAAAGATGGCTCAGAAGAATCAGAGTGATATTGATTTAGAAGGAAGAGATAAATAACATACCTATTGATAAATAAGGTACTATTGTGAATAACTTTAATTCTGTAATTAACTGGACCAAATATTTCGACTGTCTTGAAGTGAAATGAACTTAAGTCAGGTTAGGCATTGAACAGCATGCTCCAGCTAGTGGTTCAATAGATGTTTGGTGAGGTGCCCTAATTCTACGTGATTAATGTTTTAGTATTTAATTCTCTCAATAGGTATTGTGTAGGAGCAGTTGATATGCATAGGAACCACATATATAGATTGATTTAAAAGGTTACAAGTATAATCAAGAGGGAAACTATAAGGTGTAAAGCTATAAAAACTTCTTACTGTAAGAGCATAATTATTTTAAGGCTTATTCTGGCAGTAGGTTATCCCAAGCTTGTACATTTCCTTGGAAGTCAAGAGTATTGGGTTGCCTTCCTGCTGAGAGTAGCATATAGCTCATATAGCTTGCATCCTGTTGACGAGCGAGCACGGTGCGACTGATGTACCTTCTGACTGGTGTGAATCGAGATCAGCAAATTTGTGTGTGAGAAGAACACACGTTATTGAATGTTGAAAGCCATGCTGGATGCATGTGTGGTGGAGTAGCCGGTGAGACGAGGTGACGATATAACATGTGATCTGGCGGTCCACCCCTGCCAGAGGGTCGATCGCAGGTCTCCGAGTAGTTTCGCGAGTCCCGTTATCGCACGTGCTTCCTCGTCATGGGGATTACCTCATATTTATGTAGTAGTTTAGCATCTGACTAGAGTAATAAATATATCTTATTGGACTAACTCGCTAGCCTCATTCCCCACGAACCATCCATCCCAACCCCTACAGCACGGGGTCAATCCCAACCATGTAACCCCCTAGGGTGACCCGGTAGTGTAGTAGTTAGGGTTGGCTACCGGGCACCCAAAATAAATAGGGACGTTATCTTACATAACTATGAATAGTCGTCAGTTTCAACTTTGATTTGAAAGTTACAGATTCAACAATAACAAAACTTCACCAGTTAAATATTGAAAGTTCAGGGGGTGTAGATCACGTCCAAATGCGCGAACGAGGTTCGGGGGAAATTAAAGCAGTCTTGGGGAAATTTGGGGCAGGGAAAAGTCAAACAATTTTGATGACTTTTTATTACATTCTGGTTCTGATATGGTAGTGTCATTTGTATGAAAAACAAAGGCCGATAATATTCAACACCCAACACTATCAGTATGTGCCATAGTGAGGCAGTGTCAGGTGGAAGTACAAAGTGATGCAGTGTCTAGGAGCTAAGATAATGTGTCAAAAGTTCTAGGTAAGAAGTCAGAGGTTGAGATAAGGGGCAAAGGAAAAATCTAATAACTCAACCTGGCTAATGGTGTGATTGAGCGATGAGTCTTCAGTCACCTACCCTACCACGGGTGTTTGGTAGCTATGGAGGGGAGGGAAGGGTGAACGATATTTTGTTTTAGTTGGAATTCAGTCACTCGTTATATTGTAGCTTAATTACATAGTGATGTGTGCGCGCAGTTTATTTAAACTCGTGACATGCTTGTAATAATTGTGTAGCCATGAAATTGTTATTTTTAGTGGACCTATTAAGTTTTGTACATTGTACAATAGATACATGTTTATAAAAAATTATATGGTTTAGTGAAATAAATGTTTATTATGTCAACTTTTAAGAGCACACAAGACATCAACTCTGCTTAATGCAAATGACGTGGTATACGTGATAAACTCGGATATCATGTATTTTATAAACATCCCCAAGGAAAACCTAGAAGTAAGGATCAAGGGAAAATTACAAGTTTTGTAAAACGTAAATTATGTGATCAGGAAAAATTCATAATCATAAATAGTGATAGTATTTCCCCTAGTGTGGTTGACGGTGTAAGAACTTGCAGTAGTGGTGAGTGTACGAAAGAATGAAAAAAGTCTATGAAAATTGACAATTAAACCAAGGCCTCTCGGAATTACACTCCATTGCCTTTTACTCTCAAGGTGTAAAATTAAATGTTAGTATCGATAAGCCTACTGGCATCAATGAACAATTAAAAACAATATTTAATGCACACAAAGAAATGTGAAGGTTGCCATTTCTGGACAACAACTAAATTTTTTATAAGGTAGTTACTATAAAAATAACTATGATTAAAAATATATTTTAATTTGAACTTTCCAAACTATGTACTTAGTAGGCAATATTCCTTATTTCCTTCAGCCTCTATAAAATACTCTGTTTTATTTTGAGTGCCAAGTTTTCAGAGAATTTTTTTTATAAAAATGTTGTTCTGGGGAAATATTGGATCTCTGAACATATTCTGCGCCCCTGTAAAAGCTTGGTCGCAAATTAATCTTAAAAGTTTGCCATTTTGTGATTCTGTGTGTATCACAAATTAAAGTTTACATAACAAATGAATAAAATAGTTTAATTATATATTGGGATAACTTAATTATCAACTTAGAAAGAAATGTGTTATTTATGTTTGTAGTATAACATTTTGTAAATGATATTTAATATCTTATGTTATGCAACTTTTATTTATTTTTCCAATAGGCTTTAGGAATATTACATACTATTTGACTACTTTGTTTCAAATTCAAAAATTGAAAAGTATACCCTCTTACAGTTTATATTGCGAGTCCTTTATTTAATGCTGATCTACCACCTCATCTCCTTCCCTAACTCCTTAAGTTTTGTTTGACGTTAGCGTGCTTCAAAGTCCAAACCTAAATCATTATCCACTCATATACGCCCAGTATTAATATGTTTAAATGCCGTCACCGACTGCTTGAAACTAAGTGATCTCAAGAGGGAGGGCATCAAAGTCATAAGTGCAATATCGGAACTGACCTGTTCCAGCCCCCGCATACAGTGCTCGGCCACCTGCTGAAGGCTGTTTTGATTATCTTTTGCCGAGATCCACTGTAATAATGTGACGGGATCCTTGGGTTGAACCTCCTCTTCACTCTCCCGCACCAGTACCTTACCCCCTGCGCCGCTGGTGGTAGAACTGTCCGATTTTATCGAGCCAGAGTCGATCACCTCCAGCAGGGCAGGAACAATCGGAATCTTGGCCAGCAGTGATAGGTCCTCACGAAAACTGAATCGAGTCAAAATGTAGTGTAGTTGATATAAAGCATCAGGACCAAAATGTAGTGTAGTTAATATAAAGTATAGAGACCAAAATATACTAAAAATATGGTTTTCAAAAGTCGTGCTATTTTCCTCAGTGCTATCAATCTAGATTGAGCCTTAAGTCTCAAAATAATAATAATAATAATAATAATAATAATAATATTTACTACCCGTTCGGGTTATACTTTTTTAAGTACTAATTACTCTAATGGATTAGGAATTGGGAAGGTTGAATTAGAGGAAGTGAACCCGCATTTGCGTGGAGGGAGAGTGGAAAACCATTTAGGAAAAACCGCCCACAGTTCACCCGACCGAGATTTGAACCTCGATCTCCCCGTCCTCAGCAGTCGAGCTCAACACGACAAGCGCGTTAGCCAACTACGCCACCGAGGCGGGTCTTAGTCTCAAAAAAGTTTTTGTTTTATTTGAGGTATTTAACGTGCACTTTCTGAACCAAATGATTATACAAGTACAAGATTTATTTTCTAACTTAAATTTAGAACAGACAAAACACCCAGCCCCATTAATTCATCACTGTGAAAGAGGGAACTCACATTTCACCAAGGAAACATTTTTTGGCCATGACAGTTTTAGGGACATAACTTTCCATTTGAAACAATTTAGAAACCTGCTTGTTATTATTTTTTTATTTTTTTAGAGAGACAGCCATTACTTCTTTGCCCAATGACAGCAAAGCATGGTATGTATTCCTATTGTCATTGTAAAACAAAATTGTATTTGTTCCTATTCTTTTTCCTCTTACCTTCTCTCAAAAAGTAAACATATTTTCCTTGAAGAGTTATATATTCAGTATAGTATTGTTTAAAATGTAAATATATGTCCTACAGTTTCGTGTGAACAGATCCGCGGCAAATAAAAGTGTTGAAATAACATATCCTCATTTCCAGCAAGTCCTTCGCAGATATATTGAAAATAAATGTTATGAGCGAAAACATAAAAATGGACTGCAGTCCAATGAGTTTGTTTCACAACTCAGCTGGACTTAACTCTATTCAAGAATGTGAATAATGAACATCAACTAACTTTTGTAAAAGTTGAATGAAGTCTTGCCGAGTGCCCAAATACTGATTGTAATTCTGCTGGAACAACTCTGCCCTTGCCCGGAAAGCTGAGGTGCTGTCCTCCAAATTAGCCAGAACAGCTGCCCATCCTGAATAAATGAGGTACACAAAGAATTTAGTGATGCAGGTACACCTAAATGAGAAATAAATAGTGAGAAAATACAAATGTAAGAATACAAGTACACCTAACTGAGAAAGAAATAGTGGGAAGATACAAATGTAAGAATACAAATACACCTGAGAGAGAAAAAGTGGGAAAATACAAATGTAAGCACAAAGGTGACATTAACCAATCAAATACTTTTGTATGAAATGCACCTTGTTGATGATGCATTTTGACATTGTGGTTGCAGATAATGAACCCTTCTCATTTGCTTAAATTTTGGTTGCAAATGAGAAGAGAATCAATGTTTGTTTACCTTTCGTTATATTTGTTAGAGAAGCAAAGTTTGTTTAACTTTAGTTGCATCTGATATAGAATCGAAGATTATTTAACTTTTTGTGGCAAATTATAGCTATTCAAAAGTTTATTCACATATGTGTTACAGTTGATGACCCTAATATTTGTTTGTTTACCTTAAAGTTGTGTATCGCAAATTGCTTTACATTTTATTTACCTTTATATTGCATATCACAAATTGTTTTAAATTTGTTTACCTTTGAGTTGCATATAATGACTTGTTTTACATTTGTTTACCTTTATGAACAGACGCAAAAAGCTTTATAATTATTATTTTCTTACTTTTCTGAACATATTCAATAAACTTTATACTTTCCATCTTTGTGCAGATGCCAAAAGTTTTACACCTTTTTTACCTCTCTGTACAGACGCAAGACACTTTAAACCCATTTGTTACTCTGTACACTTGTTTACCTTGTTGTTGCAAATGTTGATCATGAACCAAGCGCTCGCAACCGCGTGTAAGATCTCGTGCGTGGTCACAAAACTGCTGGGCAAGTTTCACTCTCGTCACTACAGTTGTGTAAGTGTCCGGCAAGCCATGTGATCCTTCTACGTGTTCTTTCAACCTTGCGTCTGCCAAGGAGAGTATTTAAAACAAAAAAAAGTATTGGTAGCAAAGTATTAACCATTCAAATAATAACTATTCTAAATGTTAATGAATTTAAATAACACAATCAATTCAACAAAATACTCCTCATGGAATTTAGTCACGGCTATGCAACTGGAATACATAATTTTCTTAAGTCTTTTCCAATTTATAGCGAGAGTTTTTTTTTAAAGTTATTGTGTTTTTGAATAGATTACTGAGAGATAATAGAAAACCACTAGGTGGGGAAATAATCCTCAATGTAGTCAGTGGCAGAAAGACCATGTATCCAACTAAGGATAGGCTTATTTCAAATTAGCCACTCTTACCCGATGCATATTCCGAGCTAAGCGTGGGTGGTGTCATGCTCTCGATGGTGCACTTGCTAAAAAGGAAGATGGGGTTTGTGTCTGCGCCCGCCGAATAGCTACAAACGCGAGCATTCGGATCCAAGCTTTCACCACCACTCACAAGGAGGACCTGTTTGTCGGCTGGGATACGGCATGCTCGCTCTATCACTTCCTTCAGCTGCACCACACTAAAACACATCCCAAGGACACTTACTAAATGTTCATGGACAAATTCCTCTGAAATGCACATGCGGATTAAAAGGGTGGTGGGAGAGATAGGAGAGGTTTAAGAGTCCAATAGAAAATAAACACAGAGAGTAAATAAAATAAGAGTTCAGTATTTAAAAATAAATTACAACACAGGTACATCGTACAAGTTGTAAGAGCTTGATTCTTACTAAGATCAGGTTCCCCCCCCCCCNNNCCCCCCCCCCCTGTTGTCCCATAACATAGGCTTCTCGACTTAGGTAAAGAGGGTGGGGTGTGCTGTTTTTTTTATAAAGGTCTGCTTCTTTACACTGGAAAGTATGGTAATCGGTTTCAAACCAATAAGTGGTCATTAAAAAATGGCAGCCTTTAGATTACCTTAAGCCTCATTCAAGTGTGTATAGACTTAGATCTTGTTATACAAGATTTTTCATTATACTGTAATGCTTTCAGTTTCTTTGTAATGTTGATAAACTAAGATCATGATAATTTTACTATCTCTTTACTTTTAATAAAAAGGTTTTGTGATATGTGTGTTTTATTTATGTTGTTAATAAAGTGTGAATATGATACTTAATTTCTCTATTACATTTTGTGATTAATTATTGGTTATGCGATTTATGTAATTTGGTTACAAGAATCTGCACTATAATGTTGAAACTAAAAGAAGGAAAAAACTCCTAACCCCTTATGAAAACATCCTGATTACACCACTATCACACTGTCACAAACTGGGTTGAGAATGAATGAATGAATTTACAATTTTAAATATTTCCGTTAGATATATAATAGTACAGTAATAAAACACAGTTTATTGTCTTAATTTTCTTCCATTGTTCATGCATTTGAAAAGAGCGTCGACTGACCAACTTATTTTATTGGTTTACGTGAAACAAGTTCTAGCAGAGGAAATAAAATCAATAACCAGCCAAAAGAGATCATAAAATGGTTTTAGAGAATAAACATGTTTTGTTTTTGACAACTAAATTGATACATTTAAATAATTCTCAAAAGCTTAGTACAATTTATGATAGTTTTCAATACTGATCAATAGCTGCAAATTAGTTCAATAGCATTCTGGTTAGTAGTACACTTACTTCACATTAAATAAGGGCTGTTTTTTTAGATACAAATTAAAAACCAATTGTTTATTAAATACATTATTTCAAATATGAATTTAATAAGACACAAGATATTGTTCAAATAATATTCTCACTCAAAATCATCATCGCTGACAACTGTTTCCATACTGGAACAGAGTCAGTAAAATCCCTCCATCTTCCTCTAACCTTCCACCATTATTCCTCCTTTAATTGTTTCTAGTCTTCTCCTTTCTTTTGCACACTTTCTGTTTTCTTCTATTCCCCTCTTTTTATAAGTCTCCTGTGCTGTCTTTTTCCTACATATTTCATCTCCATCATTCTCTTTAGTATTTTCACCTTTGTCATCCTAATTACAGTCCACACTAGGGATGGGTTGACACTTTTCGCAATACCTTGAATCAATACCATTGATACTTGAGGGGTATTGAGTATAGAGTGGGTGATTAAAAAGAGTATAAAGCATAAAAAAATAGAAATATATCAAAAAATTCTTGCAAAAATATAATAAATTGCAATGAAATCAGATAAAACTATGTTTGCCAGCCCATGGCAATAACATTTAGCAATTATAGTGTCACCACACTTAATTGGTATGCTACAATATGAAACACAAAAAAAAAAAAAGCTTGGCGATAACCCATCAAAAACCGCGTTGTTGGTGGTGTAGAATCAGCATAATACTATTTCTCAACTGCCTGGTATCACAGGCCCTACTTCTCAACTACCTGCCCCCATCACATGTCACATCATGAATCGGTTCTTTGGACCTTGTTCTCCCCTGCCACATGCATAATGACAGTAGCAGCCAATAATAGCATGTTAACGTAGAGGTGTCAAATCAAAAAGGACAGACTTACAACCAATTACACAGGATTTCAAGTTAATAAAACAGATAATTTGCTACGCTCACAGTCGCTCAGTGGTAGTTGTTTTTTTTGCGTCAAGGATGGGTGGTAATAATTAATTTCAATTGATTAATCCTATCCAAGGGGTTGGTGTCGACTTTAGTATCGATATCGAGTATTGTGAGAAAATGGTGGTATCTGTATCAAGTATCGGAAAAAAAACGGTATTGACCCATCTCTAGTCCATACCATTTCAAACTTGCTTCCTTTAATATCTCATGTACTCCATGCACTCCCACTCTTTTCTGGATAACTTCGTTCCTGATACTGTTTTCCCTCATGACAGCTAACATGCTCCTCACAAAACACACTACTTGTTGTGAGTGGTATGCGAAGATCTAGTCGATTGTGGGTCATAGGGAATGTCAAAACATATTTCAGAAATTCTTCCTTACAACAAATATAAGAGATAAGGTTCTTCGAATGAAAAGTGGACTGTTATTAAGTAGAATAACCTCATATAAAATGTTTATTTATAAATTTAAAAAAAATTTAAGTATGTCATTTGTCAAGTAAAAATACAATGAAACTACACTGCCCACCATAAACAATAATGCACCTTAAATATTATGATATATAGATGCAACTAAATCTGTACTAAAACATAAATAATAGCTTTGGCTATTTGATTCTTAAAATTGCAATCCCATACAATTATAATAATTGTACAAGTGATAGCAATAAGTCAACTCAGAGTCGAAGGTGGCTGCGTTATCTGATAGCTCGTGATCTTAACAAAATCACATATTTGTAGCCGACAATTTCCGCACGTCCATCATAGACTCTGCCTTAAAATATGAGTAAAGAATGACCCTGGACACGGGACGATTCATGGATAGTTTATTGGTGTACTAAGCCAAAGGTCCCAGGTTCGATTCCCAAGTCCGGGTGTAATTTTTCAATTTTCAGAATATTAAATAAATTAATTAAAATAAAATACAGTAGTGATGCAAATTGATTAAAAAAAGTGTTTGGGCAATTAAAAAATTGGGAGAAACATGTGCATGTTGGCAAATCAATTTGATCACTTTAGCATTTCTTAGCCCGCCTCTTACTACTTGTGAATATGTACTAATAACGCTAATGTGTTAAGGATGAGGAAGGTTTAATTTAGAGGAAGTGTACCCACATTCACATAGAGATAGAATAGTGGAAACTATTTAAGAAAAACCACCCTCAATACTCCAGACCAAAATTCGAACCTCGAACACAACGGCAGTCCAGTCTATTTATTAGTGACGCTTTAGCCTATGCACCAAAACTATAAATGTACCTGAAATATAATATTTAATACATTCTAGAATAATTATGTTTACAAAAACTTGTTATTTTGAAGAGGAAGTCATGGCCATGAAATTGTATTTATCTTCTTTCAAATTGCATTGCTTATAAAAGAAAGACTAAAGTAGTCTAGAACATAAGTCTTAATTCGGAAGCAAATGTTCACCAGTGATAGATCCAAGCCATCACCGTTTGACTTTGCAGGGTGTATTTCCCTCCCATAATATGGTTTCTCCAGGCAATTGCTAGAGAATTTCTTTATAATTCTCGTTAATATAAGTGTTTCAATAAATTAGATAATTTGTCACCAATAGTTAAAACAACAGGGTCATTGGCATTAAAGTGTTATAATGAGAAACATCTATAAGACATTGAAAGATGAGATGAAAGTCGAATATAAATTTATTACCACACAGTAAGCAAGAAAACACAGATGTATTGCCATATGAATTTTATTTCTCAAAACATGTAGGTATTGTAACCAAGGTTTAAATTTATTATATAAGTAATAAGCATCAGGGAATAGCCATATTAATTATACCAGGGTGTGAGCACGCAAAACCTTGCGGCAATAATATGCAGCTAACGCCTAAAAACTGTACCCTCATCATAAAAATGAATGACTTTGGGTCAACAATATTAATAACGCTACTTGACATTCTAACATCCTGGTTGCATAGGCCACGTTGAAAGTAATGTAGTGCCTTAGAACTGCATTAATCAATCTCACTAACGAAGTGCTAGAATATTTCATTGTTCTATGATGAAAAAAAGCTACAATACTACTCTCCCAATATATTAATGTGTTTCACTATGGATCCAATTATGGTAAAGTGGAAATTGAGTGAATAAAAACACCTACTTACAGCAAAAAAAAAATTGAGCTTTAACATGCAATAATCTTTGAACTTAGATGAATTAAAACATAATGTGACAACATGATGTGATTTATGGTGTTGACTCAACTTTACCAGTGAAATTCCAGACTTTTTCCCTAATTTCCCCTGATCTATTCCTAAAATTACCTGA
This sequence comes from Timema poppense, assembly GCA_902141375.1. NCBI lineage: Eukaryota > Metazoa > Arthropoda > Insecta > Phasmatodea > Timematidae > Timema > Timema poppense. The sequence goes on from CABFOV010001474.1 coordinate 112,043, forward strand.
CTCAAAAGTATTGCCCCTTCCCCCGCATTTTTTAAGAATTTATTTTATAAATAATAATTAAGTTTTTAAATTTGATATAAAAATGGTTTTTTAATTTGTATTAACATAATCTATTAATCTAACGTAATCTATTCCCAAATAATAACATAATTATAAGCTACCGACCAAAAAAAACCAGCTTGGATCACATTATTGGCTAATTTACTGATTTAATGATTATTAAGCCTATATTTCATGTTTTTAGTTATAACAACATTTTCCCGATTTTTTTTTAATTCACGAAATCCCCGTTTTTTCTCGACCACTTCAAATTCCCAGCTAATTCCAATTTTCCCAGATTGTAGACACCCCCGTACAAAGTATTCTGAACAAAAAAGTTAGGATGGCCAAGTACTTTTATTCTTTTTTTTTCAAGTTAGGCAATTTCATCATTATTTCTGTTATTTTCCATTCACAAACAAGCTTTACTCTCCCACTTCTAAAACCTAAATAAGATGGAATGTATTTCCTAAATTAGGTTATAGGCTGCACTATATTTGTTTAATAATAATAATATTTAGCACCGTGTCTTACTACCCGTTCGGGTTATACGCTTTAAGTACTAATTACACTAATGGATTAGGAATTGGGAAGGTTGAATTTGAGGAAGTGAATCCGCATTTGCGTGGAGGGAGAGTGGAAAACCATTTAGGAAAAACCGCCCCCAGTTCACCCGACCGAGATTCGAACCTCGATCTCCCCGTCCTCAGCANCGAGATTCGAACCTCGATCTCCCCGTCCTCAGCAGTCGAGCTCAACACGGCTAGCGCGTTAGCCAACTACGCCACCGAGGCGAGTTATATTTGTTTAGAAAACTGTATTCTTTGTAAAAAAAACCTTACGAGCTCTACCAAAAATATAATAATACTGTGAATGATTTGAAAAATAGTGTGGGAGGCATCAACAATTTTTGTATTAGTGAGGAACTGATCAATTTTTTGCAAAAAGCAAAGTAGATTAGCAACAAAATAAAATATTCAAAATAATAGTACAAAAGTAAACTTAATAGTAGCAGTCTTATAAACATGGATTAAATACCTGAGCTATCCTATTTTATTTGTTAGCTAGGTTTATAGCCTCATCTTTTTACCTTACATCCATTACTGTTTCCAGCCTGTGGCCTGGGTCAGTTTTTACTTCAAGACATATATTTTCCACTACCAGCTTGCTAGGCCTGTCGTAACTTCATATGTCTTATAATCCAACTTAAGACTAGGACAGACACAACATCCAGTCCCCGGCCATTAATATACCAATGTGAGAGGGTAAACCCACATTTCACCAATGATAAATTTACGGCTATGTCAGGAATCGTACCCGGGACCCTTATCTCAGTAGATAGACACGCTACCGACCGAGCTAAGGTGTCGGATTTATAGCCTCATCTAAATATCTTATTCTTTGGATTGAAAAAATGACACCTGGGTTTGATTCCCGCGTCCAAATGTAATTTTTCAATCCAAAGAATGTTATATTAAATGAACATGAACACCAAAAATAGACTCACCTTTCCAAAGCCAGGTTCATTTCAAACGTCATCATCCTGCCGGTGTCCACATGAAATATGTACAACATTCTGCCCACTCTCGCCTCACCCCCTTAAGGGAGGAATTGCTACGAGCTAGGATCTTGCTGGTTACACTTCATAGGTGGTGTTCCCCCCTGTCTGCTGTTTGTGAAAGCATGACAAAAAAACAAACAAAAACATATAGTTAAAAATGTGAACATATATATTCGGAACCTTTTCTTTAGCACCATGTCTTACCGTCTATTCAGGTTATATGCCTATGTACTAATTACACTAATGGGTTAAGGATAAATAAGGTTGAATTTAGAGCAAGTGTACCCACATGTGTATAAAGTAGGGAAACCCTTTAGAGGGAAAAAAAACTTAGTACACCAGACCGGGATTGAACCATAATCTCCCAGTCATCAGTAGTCTATTCTATTGCGAGAGTGACGCCTTAGACCATGCGGCCACCGAAACAGGTTGTTGTGAAACCTGAATCATACTGAAAATAAAAAAATATTTCAAATTTTTAATATGTATTTATAATCTTGTTCGTGGTAGCTTCAATGGCTATTGTTCAAGGTATTTTTTTTTTCTACCCCAGTGTTTAAATAGGTACCTATTGGGGATATAGGCCTCACAATAAATAAACTAATGTGATAAGGATAATAAGGTGGAATGTATAGGTAATATACACACATTTGCATGGATTGGGAGTGGGGAATCGTTTAGGAAAAACCACACACTCTACACCAGGCTGGCATTCGAATCCCAACCTTCTCATTACAGGATAGTCAGGCTGGATGAGCCTGACATTTAGTCTGGGTGCCCTCCGATGGAGATCTTCAAGGTCAGTTGGTAAAAGTGGCAATATTAAACCTTGTCAGGGTTGCCCTTATCTTCTTACTACTTAATACCGTGTGTTTTTCATAGGAAATTTTCATTTTTACAAACTGCTTATATTGAAGAAAACGGTAATTTAAAATTTCATTTTTCATCGAAGTGACTAAGTATGCAAATGTAATGTTTATAACAGGATTAGTTAATATTAATAGAGAAATGCATCTTCTTTTGGTTCACAAACCTTGTTTGAAGGGAAATAAGACATGTTTGAATCAGCAAGCAAGCGTAATTCTTCTGGTTCACTTTTCCATCCATCCAAAGACCTAATATTTTAAGTCAAATTTCTCAAAATGGAATTATTCCTGTTTTTTTTTTACCAAATTTTGAATGATTTCCCGTTTTTCCCATGACACAAAAAAAGTCCTGTGTTTTTCCTGTTCTCCCAGTTTACCAGGTGCATAGCAACCATGCTACAATGGTGTGAGCAATATAATATATAGGCCTTCAATTAGTAAAGTAGACCTCGCTGTAAAATGGTTGGGTTTAGTTTCAGGTCGGAACATAGTGTAATGAGGTGTAATGAGGCATAATGGTTTCCTATAATTTCTCCAGCTCTATGCCGATAGGCCTTAAATTTACCTCCTCATTATGGTCTCAAAGCTTAGGCAAAGTCACTTAAATAATTAATAACCGCACAAGAACATTCTAAGCGGGTTAGGGAAAGGAATATATTTAAATCAATATTTAAATAAATATTTAAATAGCCCAAGTTATTAAATTTATAAAAATAGTGCATTGTTGCAGTAAAAAGTTACATTTATGACTTAGCCCTGAGTACCCACATTAAAAATAACATATCAAATAATATTATTAATGAATAAAAATATATTCGCAGATCAACTTAGGACTAAAAAAGTAAATTTAATAGGAAATTTTGAAATACTTTTGACCTTGAAATCAACCTGAAAGTTAAAACAGTCTTAAATATTACACTCAAGTATTGCATCAGTCTAAGTATTTGAAATAATATAAGCCGTGCAAAATTTGGAAAGGTTAACTAGTGGCCAAAACGAGTAACGAACCTGTTTAGCTTAGATGGAGTATGTTTTGCTTTGTTTGACAATCAAAACAAAGCAGAATATATCCTTAGGCCATATTTATTGACATTTTTCGAATCTAAACAAGCCGTATTGATTATTTATTCAACTCTTCCTAGTTACATTATTCAACAACTCTAACTAAAAATAAAATGTATTTTACGTAAACATTTAAACAATTCAAAACTATAGAATTAAAATAACAAGCTTTGTACACAGTCTATACTAGTCCTGGTTATACAAAACAAAGATACCTAGAACAAAGAAAATGTCTTCATTTCACTATCAACAACAAAATTGAGTCAAATATGGTAGAATATTTATTCATTTTTGATTACGTTTGATTCCAAAATGTTATTTAATTTATATAAATTGAATTAAGTTTTGTACGTACCCTTTTCCAGTCGTTTTAGCAGACGTCCTTTCATTTTACTAGCTGCCATTAGTGGCAACAATACAGCTGTTTACTGCTAGGTATGCTGGGAAACTACTTTAATAAAGGTAAAGATACTCCACTTTTCATACGTTAAAACTTTTGTATTTTATAATATTGTTTTAGTATAATATAAACTAATGTTATAATTATCTAATGTTTGTCAATATTATATACAAAATATTCATTTAAAAACATCAATAAAATATAATTATCATATATTGTAGTTATAACATTAGTAAGTGAAGTATATTTTTTCTTATGATAGTATGAAACAGCTGAAGACCTCGGCTCCCGCAAATCCTGCGATCATGGACCAAGTGCGTGCCCTGCAGAAC
>CABFOV010001475.1:6194-34547 GCA_902141375.1 Timema poppense
GGGGAGGGAGGGGGGAGGTTGCTAGCTCTCCTAGCTCTCCTTTTTTTTTCTTGTCTATCCTATTCCAGTTCCAAAGTGATATTTTATCAGAAAATTGCCAAAAGGGTGCAATAAAGAAGAAATAGAGTTTAAATATTGACATTTTGTTATTCACATATGCAGGCCAAGGCACTTGTTTTGAACTCTTAAAAGTTCAGCTCACATAATTTAAGGGTAGAAAAAAATAAAATTGCTCAGCTTCTCAGGTTAAGTTGACACTTCAAAAACGTGTTTTGGTAAAAGAGGAGTTTTTTTTACTCTATCGTGATACACTTTTAGTCTCCCAGATAACATTTGTGTGGAAATGTAAATATTTTTGTGTTTTTTTACCCCACCTCTTACTGCCCATCCATGATATACGTATTCATGAGTAGTAAAAATGTAGCAGTTATAGTAACTTTTGTTGATGTCAATTACTCTATCTACTTTTATATGTTCTACATCAAGTCATGATATCTAAAGCCATAACTTCAGATAGATAATACCAATAAAGATAAAATAGTACTGATAATGTAATACAATCTTAAGAATATTGATAGAAAAAAGAATGTACGTTCTAGTCGGTGACCTGGCGGTCTAGGGGTAAGGTGTCAGACTTCTATGCTGGCGGCCGGGGTTCAATCCTAGGTCCCAGTACAGATTTAACTGATTACCAAACCCTTCCCTCACCTCTGACAAGACATGTGGTGAATGCCAGGCCTCCACCGTGGTTCGGATTCCACGTTAAACTGTAGGTCCTCCATTTCGTCTCACAATCACCATACCATTACACATTAGCGTAAGTGCGTATAAACCGAACGAGTAGTAAGACGCGGTGCTAATAATAATAATAATAATAATAATAATAATGTACGTTCTACACTATCCTTATTTCCGTGTTCTTAATTTATTTTACTCAGCTCGACTTGGTGTCTTCTTCATTTATCTGGATAGGATCTTACTCACATTCTCAATGGAATTAAGAACTCGAAAGCTTACTGCTGTGCTTATAAAAGTACGCAACCTTTACCTATCTTTACCTATCCAGTCCACCTCATTACACCCTATCTCTATCTTGAACGTGTGTATCACTTCACTTTGACTACATGTTTTCAAATGAGTCACTGCACACTGGCTGTCACAAGCTGGGACAAAATCGATGATACACAACGACACAAAGTGAGACACTTTCTAACAAAGAAGCTGTCTTCCCTTTCTCCCATATTTCATCTAGTTTGTTTCACTTGTTTGGTGAAAAATACTCCACCGCACATGCGCACTTTGTCAATCAGATGCTAGTCTCCTTCAAAATTCTGGACTATGTTGCTCATTATAGTCTTGTTTGTGCTCTGTTACTTTTTAAACTAACTGGAGGAAAGCTAGGATGTGTCAGGGAACTTCCCCTGTTACTTTTTCATTGATAGGGTGAACCCATTATCTTCTCTTTGATGGTTCCTCCTTCTTAGCCAAATTCTCCCAGATAAATATTGCTAACAGTTCATCAGTATGGAAATCATCAAAAATACACGCCGAAATCAAAGCACAGATTCAAACAATTTTTAGTTTCATTATGTTTGGTTCCTTAGTCATGTTTTATATGGGAAAAAAAGTTGAAACTTTTTAGTGTCAAGGTAGAAGTTGTTTCGTTTCATCATGTTTCGAAACGTTTCGCGTTATTATTTGTGTACTGGGCCTCGGAAAGATGGTGGCTTAAGATAGTTGAATGGTTTATTTAACAATGTCTGATTTATAATTCTCAAATCAAAGTTAATCATTCACTTAGTGAAAGTATTAATTTTTGATTGCATCTTAAATAGAGTTTTATTTCACTGATAATACAGGAAAGAGCTTTAATTTGCGGCTCAAGGAAGCGCAAGTATTTTTATAGTTTTATAGAATTGAAATGTTTTTGACAAAATAAATCAAATATTTCTCAAGTACCAACTTTGAGTTAAGTTTTCTGCACATTCTAGTATCAACATATCTTGAATATCTATAAAGGGTGTCCTGGAATTTTGTCAAAACATTTTCTCTTTATTTAAAAAGGTTTTGACAAAATTCCAGGACACCCTTCACAGATATTCTAGATCTGTTGATATAAGCATGTGCAGAAAACTTAGATAAATGTTATAACTGGAGAAATATTGGATTTATTTTGGCCAAAAAAAATTAATGCTTTAAAAACTGTAAGCTTACTCGCGCTCCTTTCTGCCGCATATTAACCAACCAACCTTTACTTATCCATGAGTTTAAAATAGTCATTTTTCAAATTGTTTGTTTAGATTTATTTGTTTTATTTCATCCCTTATTTTATGAATTTTAAAAGGTAAAAAATTTGAGGAATAATATTACACATACACACACATTGATAAAAATAAGATATTTTCCCTTAAACTTTAATTGGCAGTGGTTAAATTTTATTGAGCCAATATCATCGCTTAAAAGGTTCTATTCTACATTTATATTAGGTAATATATATAATTATCTATTCTCATCTAAAATAAGATGACATAAAATATATGAGATGATTTGGCCATTTTATAAAAAAAACATATCACAAATTATTAAATTTCAATTTTAAAAATATTTATGACTCTATCATCAGTATCGTCTAGAGAAAAATCATATTTTTTCGTGGCACTTTTGAGTGGACGTTTGAGTTTTATTAATACTTTAATTACAATTTTATACATCTTGAATCTATAATTAAACATGACTAGATGTAAGCTGTGCAGGTAACATAAATACCTTCTCCCTCACCAAATAGGAAACTTTCTTCAGCTTCTCTACTCGACAGACACTTTTTGAAACGTGTCTAGCGAGGGCTGAGGAAGTACACCACAGTTAGGTGGTTTCCAATATTGCTGATGGCCACATTTGATGGTATGTATAAAGGTATAATGTGCACTTCATAAAAGAACACCCATCATTTCGGTATACGTCATTTATTTTTATTTTTGTCAAAGCACCCGTGGGCCCTAGTTTGGGGACATCTGTGCTAGACCATGCGGCTTTCGATTCTGTTTTAATAAAGTTCAACCATGATGCTATTTCTCTTTATAGCTTCATTGTGTTTTTAAATACACATTTAATTGAGTGCGACTTATCTAAAAAAATAAGTGTAAAAGAGCTATCGTTAGGATACGGTCGTTACTGAATACATAATTCGAATTAAATTAAATGAAGTATAAAATACTAGTTTCTAAGAGTAAATGAGTCCCACGTCCATCACAGACTCAGTCCTAAACTATGAGCTATGAATTAATTTATATATCTCAGAGGTAGAGAGCGTTGCCACACTAAGTTAAAGCTCCCAGATTTGATTTCTTTGTTTAAGTGTAATTTTTCAATTATATTTAATTTTGTTGAAATACTATCTTAGGGAAATAGTTGTTTTTAATTTCAATTCCAGATTAATTAAAAGTTTCATATTATCTAAATTAAGAAAAATCTATTAAAATACAGTTTATCTTAAGCAATACCTCTATACGTTGTAAATGGTTTCTTCTTAAGAAGAATGTAACTAGTACTCTCGGAACACAGTGATTGTATCTGCACACACGACTTTCAAATTACCCTATTAATAGAACATACACCACCCCCAGTCCCCCGTCCAACCATTTATCAATGATGCATTCTGGGAGACTAGCTCCGTACACCTACTGCTAATTGTACTTTATTGTCATTGTCGGGAAGTCTTCAGCCTAACACATATGCACTATATCAAACGTAAACATATGTTTCTTTTCTACTGGTATTTATTTGCATTCCTTATTATAACCACTTCCCCATGGGTCATTCCTTTTTCTCTCTTGTCACCCAGATGGCATCCATCTGTGATTTCCATCTCCAATAAGAAGATAAGTTATTTATTACTCCCTGAAACAATTTAAAGACTTAATCGCGAGGTTTAACAAGGATTTCTTCATTCTTACTTTAACGAGTCTATGACTTTCGGGGTACACCTGTGTTAGCTTGATTTGGTTGATTTTCTAGAAGTCTTTGTAAAACATCCTCATGATGAATATTCCTAAAAAACTAGAATGTTCATGTTTTATAATCTGTTGATAAGCTAAGTGTTTTTAACTATCCAAAAGTCACGGGATGGCTAATATTATTTTAGAAAAATTAGTAACATTAGGACAAGCTTCTTGCTAGGGACCATCGATTTAGGAGCTAATGCATTTACACTGACTGAACCATTTTTGCATATTTGATCTATGCACAAGAGAAATAACTAGCAGGGAAAACAAAGGGAATTTTCGAAAATATAGTAAAGTTACTGGAACATTGTTAATTTGTGACATTTAACTGAGAGTAAAGCATAAGATAATAGGTCTTTGGATGTGATAGAAATTGAACTGAAAAATTAAGTACGTTGACTCAAATATGTCTTATTACCTCTTAAAAAAGTGTTGTGAAGCGACAAAAGATGTATATCCTCATCAATCTTTTTTAAATCATCCCGTTTTAAACATAAGTAACATCACTTTACATCAATTCACACTTAGTTTGATAAAAAATTTAATTTTATTACTCTTTTCTTTAAGTTATTATGCCTGGGAAACACCGTGAGTTTGGTTGCTAGAAAATAATTGCAACCTTGATTGAGAATAGTATCTATAAATCATTTAATGTTTATAGTCAAAATGTAATATTTACATTTAACTACTGACTATCTTCCCCTTTGATACTTATTTAAATACACATTCATGGCATCATGAATGGTTTGTTTTAGTGTCATTGATGTTACAATAACATCTTGAATTTTCAATAAATCCTGTGCTATAAAAATTATAAATACTTTTAAAAATAGAAGTTTTCGGAAAATATGTGTTTAATAGATATATATTTCCTATTTTTATCAATTCCAAGCTTTAATTTTTAACATTGATTTTTCGACTCTAGACTCTAGATAGTCCTCAATATTTACAATGGTAATCTTTTTCCATGCAGTCAATCTCACTTTAAAAATATGTTATGCAATACATTTGCAAAATAAAAAAAGTGGAAACTGTTAAAAGAACAATTATTTCCATGTATATGTTTAGTTTGCGAAAGATTACTAAAACACACAACTCTTGGGGAATACACCTTACCTTATTATTATTATTATTATTGCCGTTTCGTTTAGATACCATAACCTTAATTTATTTGGATTTGAGAAAAAATATAAAGGCATATAAAGTGATAATAAGATCGATTCTCGATTCTTTCGATACATTTAAGAATGTCTTGCGTCGTCAAGAGATTGAGTTTGACATCCCTAGTATTTAATATTATTATGTATATTTTTAGAGGTGTATTTATTTATTAAAAGGGGGGGCCTTTTAAAATAAAATATTTGTTTTATAAAATATATATGTTATGTGGTTATGTTCTCTTTTGTCATCCAAACAGTTGGTATTCACCAAAATAAAGAGCAAGAGCAAAAATTTGCCCGCGATCGTCTAGGTTAGCTCGTGTTTTCTTGAAATACTTACCAAGTGTCCATACCGGAGCGAGCATGTTATTGTTCGCAGTGGATCCATCATTACTAAATGATTGTGAATTGAATATGGCTAATCGAAATATGTTACTTTTTGCTGGTGCTGCTCTTATTATGATACATTGTTTGTTAAAATATAGGAAGAAATAGACAAGTAAACTTTGGTGGCAAGAAACTATATTTATAACAAACAAGTATGCCGTAGGAGATGACCATGGAATGTTAAAACTGTTAACAAAATCTCTACAGCGAATTAAAAAAAAAAATGCTGTACCTTGTTGAACTGAAAATAATGACGAGTGACACATTATGGGAAAGCCATTCCTGCGTCTTTTCTTTGATTTACCGCCACCTACCCGATATTTTTGAACACGAACGAGAGAATATTTGCTCGCGCGCTAACCGATAGTCACTGGACGGTTTTTAAGTGAGAATTTTTGCTCACTATTTTGGTGAATGTCCGACTTAAGACTTTAAAACGTTTATGAACATTTTATAAACATATTGTACCATTGTATGAATAAGTTTGTGGGAAAAACTACTGCTCTCTTGCTGTGTGGTCTGGTTTCATGATCATTTGATTTCATGATCTTTAAAGATATTCTTTTTGAAACTACTTCAAGCTATTTTCTGAATGCCATTCTACTACCCATCAAAACACGTGCCAAGTTCATGTGTCTGCCTAACTTAATGATAGATTTGTAAGATGCTGATGCACCTTTTTAAAACATTTGAAGAGTACAGAAGAAAAGGGGAAAGTACAATTTTACCTCAAATTCGGCTAGTGCTTATATCTGTTAGGAAATCATGAGAACTTTATAATACTTTAATTTATGGTTAAGAGGTATCTGTCACATTTAAATTTAGTTGGTGCTGCCATCTGTTAGGCAATCCTGAAACCTTTATAATTTACCTTAGATTGTGGTTATAAGAGGTTTCTGTGACATTTAAATTGAGTTAGTGCTGCTATCTATAAGGCAATCATGATTCTTTTATAATACTCTAGATTATGTTTAAAAGAGGTCTCACTCATATTTATAATAATTAAAAAAATATATATTTACTTGGGTCCTAATGAGGTATGAGGTATAGATGTTGGTCTGGAAAATGTATGTAATTGGACTTTTCTTCTTTTTTACTCACTGTACTTTTAATTTGTAACAGATTTAAGCCATGTGAACCATAAAACATATTTTAACTTCCACTTAATCATTCCCATTATCTTTAGAATGATTTATAAAATGTTATTTGCACTATCTATTTGGTGGTTTCACATACCACTGCGTGATAACGATTTAACAACAGGTGTTTATTGAGCACAGCCCAGATCTAGTATTATATTATTATACTAAAAGACCATGGATAAGCTTTCTTTATATATTATTATTATCGTTAGCACCGCGTCTTACTACCCGTTCAGGCTATACGCACTTACGCTTATGTGTAATGGTAGGGTGATTGTGAGATTAAATGAAGGACCTACAGTTTAACATGGGATCCAAACCACGATGGAGGCCTGGCATTCCCCACATTCACAAGTTGGGATTAATACACGTCTTGTCAGAGGTGAAGGAAGGGTTTGGTAATCAGATAGATCTGTGCCGGGGCCGAGGATTTACTTTATATAGTTTAATTATTTTGTGATAAATAAATTTTATTTTCATAAGTATCATTTTTAGCATTTATTTCACATATTTCTCAGATCTAACCGATATTTATCCAGTCCACTAAATGAATATCGATCCAAGGGGTATATTAGGCCCAATATTATATTTACTAATATTTAAAATTATCATTCCATTAATAAGATTGTCAATACATATAATTTGTTTGATTATGGGTTTTTAAATATAAGAATGTGTAACTAAATATAAACTACCATAAAACTATATGGTATTTTATAAAACTTGACAATCCATTTATTGTAGTTTCCTAATATTTGCAGCTTTTATGCATAAGTGCTCTCACCTATATACCTTTACAGTCTCAAATTCATGAATTCTAACCAAGATTTATTTTCACGCTAAACTTTAACGCTTTAGACATCTTTAAACTCGTTAAAAATGAGCATCAAAAAAATAAATTTAAGGATCTGGTTGTCTAAGACAGATGAAACTTAAATATAACACATTTTCAACAAATTTTGCATTCCATCTTGATGGGATGTGAAGAAACGCGATTTAAGATTCCTATCTTACACTTTTTACGGCAAAAAACATTATTTTTCCAAAATAAGCCGAATATTGCTCCAGTAAATACATTTAGTTAAAATTAATTATTCTTGAATGTCTGTCAAGACTATCCTAAAATTTGATGATAGTTTATTCCCTTCCTCTAAAATTTTCTCAATAAATGCCGGTAGTTTCATGAAATATATTCAACTGTTGGGATTAATATGTGAAGAAAATTCACTTAAATGTCTCTACTTAAGCAATATTTTATTTATGTTGGTGCAAATTTTATTTATAAAAATTATTAAAAAAATATAATCTTAACTTAGTTCCCTTACGTCCCTCATTGAGTATTATTTTTGTAAATACAATAAACTCTCGTGATCAGGTATTTCACTCATGTGGGATTTTCTTTAAATGCTTTTAAGTATTTGTTTCAGAATGGATATCTGTGGAGTGTTCAAGGTAAAAATTACCGAATACCTGTTTTAAGATAAAATATGATTTAAAGATGGTTTAAAGATAACTTATATTTTACAAATTTATAATATTTCAAAAAAGGAATTAATGATTTTGTTAATAGTGGGTATTAGGAGAGGTTTTTTTTAAATAAATAACGTATTTTCGTTAGTATAAAAACGTATTATTTGTTTTAAATAATTCACTTATTTTTTCAGAGTTAATTTAATTTTATTCAAATTTAAATCTCAAGAGTGTTTAATATCATTATAATTTTTTTTTTTAGTAAAACGTTTACCGTGGTAGCATACAGATAGTATTTTTTTCCTTATTACAAAATGATTAAGTTTATACAATTTTACTATACTGTTTATTTTGTGAACTAAGACGAATGAGAATATGAGGAAGAGAAGGTAACACTTCTCACACAGAAAGATATGCCAAATCTAACCTTTGTGGGTGAAAGGGAAAGTTTTTTTCCGTCAACCATTGTCACTGACTAAACCTTTCTTGTTTCCGAAACGATAAATATACTTATCAGTGCATCTTACTTTCTATACGTCCAAAACACTGTCGTAACTTACAATCTATTTTTTAGGAGGTGTAACAAAAACTACATTCATCCAACACTTGGAGAGGATAACTTTTTCATTCCCATTTTAAGATTTGTAGGAATCCACAATAAATTTGTCTAGCACAGATTGCTAAGCCATGGTGGTTAGCTCTGTGCTGATACAGCTGTCTCTGCTTCAAGCATTTGAAAGGTAAAAATTATATTTAAATTATGTGAAATTTACTAATTTACTCTAATAAAATCTTTCTCCTAGATTGTTTTAATAAAATTTGATGCCGGCCTAATTATATTAATGACACCTTCAATAACTTTTTGAGTTAGTTATGTTTATATATGGGTGACCTGGCGGTCTAGGGGTAAGGTGTTAGACCACTGTACTGAGGGTCCGGGGCTCAATCCTCGGTCCCGGCACAGTTTTATCTGATTATCAAACCCTTCCTTCACCTCTAACAATACGTGTATTAATCACAACTTGTGAATGTATGGAATGCCAGGCCTCCACCGTGGTTCGGATTCCACGTTAAACTGTAGGTCCTACCATTTCATCTCGCAATCACCCTACCATTACTTATTAGCGTAAGTGAGTATAACCCGAATGGGTAGTAAGACGAGGTGCTAATAATAATAATAATAATAGTTACGTTTATAATAATGTTTGTTTATTTTGTACACCTTGTGTTTCAAACCGTTTGGATTAGCTGTATACATACAAGTTCAGTGGAATATAATTAACTGGAAATGTACTCTTATTGGCCTAGAAGGAGGCTGGCAAACAATTTAGAGAAAGAACGTGAATACATTTAAATAGTACTCGAACCCCGATCTGTGTCACAAGGAACTTCAATTTTTCGAAACACTAAATATACATCAAACCGAGATTTGAAACCCAATCTATCCGTCACCATAAAATCCACTTGTGTGGTTTTATTTTGATATTCAGCAACACACAATCCACTTATAATATTGAAAAACTAACAATTCTGCTGATATGACCTGATAAGAATTTTAATGCTCTTCATTTAATATTTTGAGGATGGCATGGATTGGAAAGTTAAATTTTGTCCTGTTTCTTTTTTAATTGTACTATTTAAAAATACATGTAATCCCTCTATAATACGGACAAGAAATTGCTTCGTAAGTTCTTAATATGGTGGTTTCATCATATCATGTCATTTGTCTCTCAATGACTGATCTATTAGGTTTCTTTAGGCTAAGTTTGCTGATTATAATCTATTTTGTATTGAATAGTAATTGTAATATATGTAGGTTAAAATAGAATTATAATAACTTACATAAATTAAGTTCGAATATTAATTTAATATTAAGTGTCTTACTCTCCATCCAGTTGATTTATATATCTATTCTCTTTAATGGTGTTAGAGAGTGATAGCTAAAATTAAAGAAAACGTAAACGCATTAGTTGGAGTGAGAGTGGGAAAACATTTGTAAAAAATCCCCATATTTTACAATCCTGGAAGTAGTAAAAGTACCAATATATATATATATATATATATAGGTTGATTTTCGTAGAAAGAACAGTAGAAGTTAGTTACTAAAGTTACTAAAACAATTGTAATATATTCACACATCAAGTAATATGATCTGCAGCTGTCACTATATATAGATATTATTAATACCTATAAATTAACACATATAAAATAGTAATATATTTTCAATATTGGTCGCAAAGAAATGTATTTGAATTTTCTCCACTGTTCATCCAACCAAAATCAGGGTATATGTATTTGATAAAATCAGAGCCACACTGACGTCTTTAACCATCTGACTGGTGGTAGTACACAGTGGATAAAAAAAATCTACGCCATTAAGTTATAAATCTCCACTAAGTTGAAGATACTTTATTAAAGTTATGTCGTTCAACGGACTAGCAAAATATTTGAAGTATTTTACAAAGGTTCCAGACACATTTTTCTTCCACAAGGAAATATTATGTAAAATGGTGTTGAATTCTTGCTTTACAAGCTTTCCATTACAAATTTAAATATTCAACGTGCATTCAACTCTACATGCAGATGAGAATGGAAATGAATCAAGGGCTGGGAAAGGGATTCCCTTGATGTTGGGGTAGGAGAATAAAACACATTGTATTCGCCGACATAATTTAATTTATATCCAAAGGCTAGTAATATGGGGGGAAAAAATGTCAATAAAGTTCACGTATGAAATGCTAGACATTGTCAATAGCTTCGCAGTCAAATATTAAAGTGTTCAACTTATAATTTTTTACATTGTTTTTAACGTTTAATTAACTTGATATTAACTCAATAAAACATCCGCCAATTTAATGAAAAAAAGTTTAAATGAATATACACTAAAATGAGCACATCTTGAAAGTACCAAATAACGTGTAATAAATGATAATAAATTTATTTTCAAAAAACAAATATTTGAGATAAATCTGATTTTATAGTCTTGATAACAAAATACAATTCACATAAATATTAATATATATTTTTCATATATACCGAATTTAAGAGTAAGCTATATTTAAGTATTCTGATATGTTTATTAAATGTCATAACCTAATATTGCTCATTAGTTCATTATTGTATTATATATTATATATTACTTTTCAGCACGTATAATGTGTTATTTACTATCATTTTTGTTTGGTGCCCAAAGTCTTGCTGCCCATTCAGGTTATCAGAATATTTACATGGCTATGATAGTTATAGGGAAGGTAGTTTTTGTATGAAATATTATCAAAACTGCATGTAGGGAGGGTGTTAAACCAATTATATAAAGGCTATCTACAGTCAAACCGCGACTGATTCCTTAATTCCCAAGTTCACAAGTTTGCAGGTACGTACTTTTTAATAACTTTAATCACTCAAGAACCCGTCTTACCCCCACAACCAACCCACACCCCTTTTCTACGGATAACATCTAGCCGAGGAATGTAATAAAGCTCAAACCAGACACCTCATCATGGTGTGGCTTACTTTAAAGTGGGGGTTGTAGGGGACGCGAGAAAAGGTCAGTTTTTTTGTTTTTTTTAGAAAAACATGTTTTGATCAAAATAAATAAAACATTTCTCCAATATAAACATAATTTAATTTCCTTAACATGGTGATATCAACAATTCTTGAATATCTGTCATGAGAATATCGGCATTATATGAGAAACATTTTAAATGAATAGAAAAAGTTTTCGTTAAATTTCAGGACACCCTTCACAGTTTTTCAATACACCAGGTGAAGAAAACTAAACTCTATTTTTCTACTGAAGCATTCATTAATTTAGTTTCGTCATAAAAATTGAACAAAAATACTGTTTATTTTCTCGCATCACTTAGAGTTTTACCTTAAAAAATAGCATAAATGAGACTAGTGAAATTGTTTTAATGTATTTTAAAGAATACATCTAAAAATATTGGTTTTATAACAAACAAAACTTTTTAACTGATCCCGATTGATTTGTTATGATTTGCAGAAGACCTCCCTTCGAAATGTTTTCTGATTCTAGCGTAGTTTTATTTATAATATTCAGGTTAATCGATCATGAGATGCGCTCCTAGTCCAAAATGATCATAATATTGATATTAAAAAAAATATATAATGCTTTAAAATGGTATTTCAGTGATTGAAGTACTTCCCCACTTGACAGAGGCCAGCTATACATGCTTTCTAGTAAAAACTATATACATGATGTTCGGAAACTCATAGCCCAAACTGCACATATGTCTTGTTTGAACCAAAATTAATAGAAAATACTTACTTATACACTTACATATTTAAACAATGCTAATACCATTACATATTTGTTTCGGCGTACAGTTACGGGAGATCAAAGCTGTTTAAGCATACGTGTACAAATAGTTGAATATGAATTAGGCACGTGGTACTACACACCTCGACATCTTGGAGCACGGCACTAGAAAATACAACAATTAATAGTAGACAATACACTAGTCCATTTATAAATGCAAATATGTCCTGAGGGTCATCATTAACGATCCTACATCACAAAAAGTTCTTGCCAGTATTGTATATGCAGTGCCACGCGCCTAACCCCTATGCAACCTGTTGTACAAACATGCTTGAACAGCTTTACTCTGCCGGCACTGTACGCCGAAACTTTGAC
The DNA here is from genome assembly GCA_902141375.1 of Timema poppense. Lineage (NCBI taxonomy): Eukaryota > Metazoa > Arthropoda > Insecta > Phasmatodea > Timematidae > Timema > Timema poppense. The sequence goes on from CABFOV010001475.1 coordinate 19,009, forward strand.
CACAATTTGGTAGTGTTAGCATAGTTTTCCGGATGTAAGTGTATAGTGATTTTGTATTTGTTTTGGTTCAAGCAAACTATATGTGCAGTTTGGGCTATACATTTCAAACACCCGTTATATAAACATTTTTGGATGTACCAAAATTTTATTAATTCATAAATTAATCTCGTGTATTGTAAGATCATGAAAATAATGATAATAATAATAATAATGATAATAAAACTAGAGATCAGAGTTTGACAAACCAGAAGGACAAGGCTGGAAGTTGGAAGCTTGTCCTTTATTTTCTCCATTTCCCTCCCTTTATTTTTTACTATCTCCGGAAATGAATTCACGTCGGGATTTTATTTTATATTTTTTACTCTTCCCCCCTTCCCCGCTCTCAATTCCCGGCTCTGCCCTTTCAACAGACCCTCACCTCTTGACATGTTTCTGACATGCAACAACATTGAAAAGGCCCAAAGTAAATCTTGCTTTTTTTTTGTTTGTTTTGTTTTGTTTTTGGTTTTTGATGAGAGAGTGTATGCATGTGTAGTCTAATAGTTATAATAATAAAAAAACAGAATGATAGTAAGAAATTATAAAGCTTAAGATCTTTCGCTCAGCTTTAAAATATCTTCCTCTTATATTTTCCTTTTAAATTTTTTTTGTTTGTTTTTAGTCTTTTTTACTTTAAAAGAAATGGCGAGACATTTTTAACCATTAACGTTCATTGTGAGATGTTGAGTGGTGGTGAAATAAAGGAGGTGACAATCTTACCAGAATGTGGTCGTTATAACCCAAATAATGGTCGTGTATGTAGAGGATGTTGCCGCTATATACACACAGACGCACGCATAGTCTCCATGGATCCCCACATCACTGATTCACGTGCATTCTTAGATAGCACTAAAACAAGTTTAAAAAGTTATTCTGATATACCCCGTGCTCAGGAATAAAAATATACCAGTGATCTATATTTAAATTTAATTTATTTAAACGATTTTTTTTGTGACCACGTCTTACTACCCGTTCATATTATACACATACGAGACAACGTTGGTACAAATGTTATTCAGAGGCTCAATCTATAGAAAGAGAGTGGGGAAAATACGGTCCAATGTTCGTAAGAAGAATAACTTTATCTGTCGGTTACTTTCAAGTATTCATCCGTCAAGTCATGTAATATGTAGTTGCCAATTTTGATAGATAATATCAGTTACTGTAAAATAAATCTAATGATATAGCCTAGTACAATTTTATCACTGTCGATAGCAAAATATGGTTTGTATTTTCAGAAAGGCCCTTCCTATAGAAATCGGACTATAGAGAGAAGAAATACAACCCCCTCCCCCTTTTACAGTGCACCAAGATGAGATACGAACCTTGACCTCTCCATCACTAATAGTCCAGTCTATTAAAAGGCTTATGCCTTAGATGTTGAGACCCCCGAAGTGGAAGAAATGGGTCAATATTTTCCTTTAAAGATATGGTTATATCCTTTAATTCATTAAAACTCCGTAGCTAAAATTTCGCCCACATTTTGTAATAGGTCCACATTTGTTTGTACAGCGATGCTTACCATGACTCTTTCGATAGCTGGGTAACATAAACTATCACGTGTTTATATTTTAAACAATTCTTTTTATCAAGTAATATTAAATAACTAAATCTCCGGCCTTAAAGAACTCAAGTTGATGTCCACCAGAACTTAATCTCTCCATTAAACCCTAACCTGAGACAACTCCATCCAATCCCTAAACTGACACCACAACTTCTTTCAAATACATTTTCACATTATCCTCCCATCGACGTCCTGTATCTTCAGGTTTCCCAACTAAAATGTTGTAAACAAGTATAATCTTAGTGCTCCAAAAAATATGTTAGCCTGTAATTGGTTTTAAAAATACATCACTTTTGTGTTTTCTTAGGAGAAATCAGGTTTTGGCGAGGAATGTTATTAATGTTATATAGATAGGGTGCCATTAAATTATTAATAAGGCTATTTATTTTAAGTAAAATAAAAAACTCCTTAAATATATAAAATATTTTACCAATTAGCTATGCGAATCGCTTTAAGTGACAATGATAGTTTAAATATGTGTTCCATGTTTATATATTAGCTAAGTGTATTATATTATACGAGCTAAATGGTACTCTCGCTACATTGTTACCTTCAGATTTTTAAATTTTTATATCAATTTTTAGGTGGTAAATTAATTACACTAGTTATGGATATAAATTTTATCTTTATTTATCTATGATTTATTTAAGATTATTTTTTGCTTCAATTACAATTTTTCTGTAGACATTTAAGCATATTATGTACAAATATTGATATATATTTAACAACAAAAACTCTGAAACATGTTTTATATTGAATAAAATATGAATACCTTTTATGTGTGTCAGTGTGTATGTAGCATGAATGTAGCATATTAAAATTTAATCCTCATAAATATACCAAAACACGGTATGGCCTAAGGGGGATTTCTCCTATACTCAGATATACTATATATATATATATGCACATAAAATATATTGGGAATCTACGTAAGTCAAGATTCGCTTATAATAGAGGGATTAATTCTTTGTCATGATCCTATATTGAGAATATATAAACGTGAGTGTGATCAAAAATTTATTATTCTTTTTTTGTAATTAATCAAACCTTTTGGTCGTTCTTTTATTACTAGTTTGTAGAGGGTTATGTAGCATATTTAAATTTATCGTAGAGTGCTATGGGAATACCTTTCCTTGCGTCAGTATTATTGAGTTCTATTTCTTTATGACCTTACCCTAGCCTACCATCTCAGTCTCTTCCTTTTCCTTAGCAAATTAAAATCTGATAAATAATCTCATTGGTCCTTTTGTTCATCTGGGTGCTTGTCTCAAATTAACTTTTAACTAATTAAATAATATTGACTAATTTTTATAATATTTTATAGATCTAGTAGACTATTATATTATGTTATATATTTTTTGATATCATTTGCTAGACCAGGTATGGGAAACCTGAGGTTTTTTTGAGGTGTTCTATGTGGATTTATCACATATTTGATCAATTATGCATCTTAATCGTTTTAAATTATATTTTCTCAAACCGCATGCCATGTATTTTAATTAATTAAGTAAAAAATAGTTGATGCTAAAAACAATGAAAAAATAAACCGCTGTTATCGATTATATCCATCAATATATCCACACGCTCACGCTCATATGGCACACAATCGTCTTTTGGCAAAACTTACTGTAGGTCTATATTAGGGCGCCCTTATGAGGAATCAGTGAAGTGACTTGCAGTCTTCCAACACTAAATGATTTTCCTCCCCCTTCCCCTCCAATCCCTATCCCGGTGTTATATTAATATTCCCACCATAGGGATTCAACCTTTTTTTTATATTAGGCACTTATAAGTTAACACAACATATTAATGATGCCCGAAGAGAACACTTTTGGATGACCAAATTAGTGGATTTGGGTGGTTTTATTTTCAATGATTTGAATTCTACACTTAAACTCAATCATTAACACGTATGTCTATTGAGTTAGTTCTTGGGTTTGATTCTTGGATAGGCCAAAAACTGTAATCGATGAAGTTGGTGATTTTTCTTTCACAGTGATATTTTAATGGTTAGAGTACTGGGTGTAATGTATGTCATAGTTTTAAGTGAATCTGTAATTCACGCACTAATACTCAAATTTATTTAAGATATTATCTCTATACAATATATATATAAATATATATATTTTTACTTTATATTATCTTATACACAGAAAAAATATTTAAAGTTGCAATTAAACTGATTAGAGCTATTTAAAAATATATATATTTGTTAAATTATATTGTTAAACTAATTTTAAAAATGGACAAATCAAATTATTAAAATATATAACTTAAACTAAAAATTAGATTTTCTAGCTTGAGCCGAAAAACATTAATTTTATCTCAAACAAAGAAGGTGGAACTCCTCAAAACAAATACAGCCTTATACTGTTTACAATAAGACAGTGAATTAAAATATCTCACGCTATAGAATAAGAGTGTATTAATTTTTTTAGCACTCGGTATTACTACCCGTTCGGGTTACACACCTAAATACTAATTACTCTAGTGGTTTAGGGATTAGGAAAGTTTTAATAGAGATAAAGTGCACCCGCATTTGCGTGGAAGGAGAGTGTAAATCAAATAAGAAAAATCCCTCTCAGTGCACCCGACCAGGATTGAACACTGATCTCTCCGTCTCCAGCAGTCTAGTCCAACACGAAAGTAGCGCGTTTAACCACGCAGCCTCCGAAACGAGTAGGATATTAATTACAAGGACCAAATATTTTTTAGTAATCTCGATTCTTGTTATTCGATATAAATTTATCTTTTGTATAAATTCTATAGTAATTCGCTTATTAGTAACACTATCCAAAATAATTATGTGCAGAAGTTAATTTAATTATTTAATTTTCAATTTTTGTTAAAAGGTATAATTCAGAAACCATTAAAGATGTAATGTTGATGCTAAGACGACCCCTTAATTATTATTATTATTATTATTATTATTATTATTATTATTAGCACCACGTCTTACTACCCGTACGGGTTATACACAATTACACTAATGTGTGATGGTAGGGTGATTGTGAGATGAAATGGAGGCCCTACAGTTTAACGTGGGATCCGAACCACGGCGGAGGCCTGGAATTCCACACATTCACAAGTTGTGATTAATACACGTCTCATCAGAGGTGAAGGAAGGGATTGGTAATCAGATAAATCTGTGCCGGGACCGAGGATTGAACCCCGGACCCTCAACACAGAGGTCTGACACGTTACCCCTAGACCACCAGGTCACCGACCCCTAACTAATGTTCTTTTCCCCTTCTCTAGCAACTCGTCTTACCACCATTTCGGTTTATACGCTTTTGGACTAAAAACGCTAACAATATATAAAGAGTAGGGAAGGTTGAATTTGGAAGAAGAGTACCCTCATTAGCGTAGATATAGAGTGTAAAACCTTCTAGGGTAAACCACCCTTAGTACACCCGATTAGAGTTAGAACCCCGATCTCCTGGTCATTGTATTATTGCGAGAGTGACACCTTGAACCAAGCGGCCACCGGTGTGGGTATTAACGATTAATATTAACTTGATTTAGCCTTAGCTTATAAGATAGACCATGATGTAATATGTCAAATCTAGCTTGTTACGTTTCAGGATCATAATACTACTACTCATATTATTTTGTTTTATATAAAAATATTAAAATAATAAATATATATATATATCATTTATTTTGGGTGGATTACCTCCTCATCGCTTTATTTTTTATCAATCAAAGTGATGTATTTGTCGTTACTTACTTAGTTTTTTTCATAACAAAATTGGTTTGTTTGTCCACTTCTGCCAAACTACTAATCTCTTTCAATCGTTAGTTCCCTAGATCTATTTTTTTATTTTCCCACATCATTATAACCTATTTGCTCTCTGTTCTTAGAAAACTCTGTATGTGCATATCTACACCATTTGTTTTTGGATTCAGATTAGGCAGTTACTATATTAAAAAATAAAGCTCAAACACTTGCGTCTTCATAGTTTAAAATTTTCACAGAGAAATCATAAAAAATAGTATTTTGAAAAACAAATTTAACAACAAACTTTGTCGTGTAAGTTTCCATTTTCACACAAAAAAAACATATTGTAAATTACAGACATATGAGAATATAAGTTACGAGGTGTAACATCTGAATCTAATGTGGGAAATATATAATTTTTACACAGAAACATTTTAAACTTCCCTCAAGATTAATGTGCGTGTGTTGTTTTATGCAGGCGGGGCTATTAATGACAGCAATATTTTTACCTCCGTAGAAACTGGATGATTAAAACATATTTAAATAATACAAAATACACTCGAGTCAGCGAATAAAGATCTAATATAATAAATCAAATCTATATTATTTTGTCATAACATAAAAATAAATACAATCAAAGAAAAACCATCTATTGCATGCAACTTAAGTTTAATCACTTATTGGTTATTTACGAGCATTTCCAATCGTACAAAGAAGATAAACCCTTTATAATTCCTTGATATATAGATAATTAATTATTTATTTACTTTCTTACATATTCTTAGCAATAGGAAATCTAGAGTTCATTGTTGCATCTACAAAAATTCTATTCAGCCCACCTCATTACACCCTATCCCTAACTTGAACTAGTTTTATCCAGTCCACCTCATTACACCCTATCTTGAGCTAGTTCTATCCGGTCCCCCTCATTACACCCTATCCCTATCTTGAACTAGTTTTATCCAGTCCACCTCATTACACCCTATCCCTATCTTGAGCTAGTTCTATCCAGCCCACCTCATTACACCCTATCCCTATCTTGAGCTAGTTCTATCCAGTCCACCTCATTACACCCTATCCCTATCTTGAGCTAGTTCTATCCAGTCCACCTCATTACACCCTATCTCTATCTTGAGTTAGTTCTATCCAGTCCACCTCATTACACCCTATTCCTATCTTGAGCTAGTTTTATCCAGTTCACCTCATTACACGCCATCTTTTTCAGTCTCATTATAATGTTATCCTCCCATCTGCGTCTAGGTTTTTATTTCTGTCATTTATCTCTCTTACAACAATTTAATACATCTTTGAAAATATATTTTAGAAATCAATTCTGCTCTATCTTTTGGGGGCTCAATAAAATGGCGTGTATTTTGATGTACCGAAGAACATTTGAAGTATATAATATAAGAAAAATAAAAGTGGTTTACTCTAGGTAACAAATATCACAAAACATGTTATGTATGACACCATGGTGGCCTTCTATTATATCTCCATCCAGTAGTTACACCGAGCGCATACATGCAAGCAATAAACACATTTAAAAAATATAATAAAAAACAAGAGGAAAAACACATACACAAAGTACATAAAAGTGAAATAAAGCAAATTAATCGCTCACAGTCATCCATCATTTGTCTATACCTGTTTTTAATTGGTCACTGTTTTAAAAGCCCATTTATATGCCATATATTTGTATGATATATAGAGGTTTTGTATTGATTTTATGCAAGTGATTATTCATTTTATTTTCGAGTCACACACAGAAGCGTTTTAATGTGTAAAAAAATGTACATTTTAGCGAACATCCCTTTGGAATTGAACTTTTCTCTCTTTTTTTTACCATCTGTGTTTCGGCCCTATTTCAATATGCTTTTGGAGTTTTATGAAGAGGAACGTAAAATGTTTTAATTACTTTCACTAATTATAGGGCACAAAGACTTTATTTTTAACGCTTTGATGTTTTGTTTCATTACTTGAGGATTTTTACCAATTAAATATGCATTATTAAAGCTCCTATTGTTTCTTGATAGTGAAGAAATTACGAAACCTTTTAAGTTTTTCATTGTGTTTTGATTAATGTTTAGTTAAGCCTGTCATGAATATGCACATCTTGAGAATCTCAAGGGAGTAGGCTATTTACTCAACCAGAACAAAGACTGTTAGCCATGTGGCAAGGAAATATATAGTTTTAATGGCGGCAAAAGGAGCAAGAGAAGATTAACGACCAATTAAAATACTTGACAGTACTGGCCGGATAAGAGCTTAATAAATATATACTTTTATTAAAGAATATTAATTTATTATAGCTCTTCAATCAATGCAAAACCTAGTAAATCTACATTTACTAGTTAGAACAAATCTCGAGGTAGTTTTAAAAATAGTTTCTTAAATAATTTTGTTTGAACGTAGCAAAATTAAATACTTTTTCTTAAATAAAAAATGTATTACTATTATTTTCTAAAAGTATAATACATATAATACATTAATGCATATTTATCTTTAACAATGACCTTACAAAAACCGATTGGTGGGCACATAAACCAATGTCTTCAGTCTTGACTTGTCCGGTTTGACTGTGGCGTGGAGATTGGGCCTCAAATCTCAGCCGGTTATATTTTGATGACTTTTCGTAAAATATGTCTCTTCCTGTATCTCCAAACATACATGGGTACATTTTATCTAAATTCTAACTTCTTAACCCCTATTACTTTAAATAGATGGGGAACCAGAACGTGTAATAATACAGAGGTGTAGTAAAAAAATATTACTAAACTACAATAATTTTATGTTTGAATGATAGAGTACAGGAATAAAATCACTAATTTTTTGGAACATTTCAGAAGAAACCAAACATGATTCCATTGCTTCAAATTATTTGGATTTCCTCTCATAATTTTTAGTGGTCTTGCAATCTAGTGATTTATTTAGAGAGGAATAATTTAATTTTTTGGATCATTTGTTAAAAAACAACTACTTAGTTACTTCCTTCCCTAAATTAGATAAATATTATGTAATAATTAATGCTTTTTGAAAAATAAAAATTGTAACACTTTACACATTTATATAATGACAAATAAAAATAATTATTTCATTACAGTGATTTCACTTTGTACTTTTCATCAAATGTAGCAACAATCTACTGATCAAAATGTTTGTGAAAAGAACTAAATCAAGGACTTAATGCATTTGTCTACGATTTTAACGGATCTTCATTATTAATGTCGCCTTAAGGTGGAGATTTAGGGGACACAGAAGAATTTAAATGTTTTTGAATTTCTAATATTAAAACATTTTTTTATTTTTTTTGCCAAAATAGATCAAATAGAAACAGAGCATAATTTTTTTCACGTGGTGGTATCAACAGTTGTTGAATATCTGTCAAGGCTGTCCTGAAATTTAATAACAACTTTATCCCTTCATTTAAAAAGTTCCTCGTTTAATGCCGCTATGCTCATGACAGATATTTAAGAACTGTTAATATCAACAGGGGAATATAATTAAACTATTTTTGTACCAAAGCAATATTTGAATATTTAAAACAAATAAATGTTTGGATATCAACACTAGGAAAATACTGTCATTTTTTCCCGCAAAGGGTTAGTGTTTTTTAGTTATTTTCATCACCTATCGATTTATCACTAACATAAACATAGGCTTTGATAACATGACAAAAAAAACGTTTATTTTTACTTAATTAAATCTTGCACAAACCAACTCAATTAAAGGTAGATTTCCAATATCGGTCTTTGAGGGGAGGAAGAGGATTGACTTCCATTTAAATGAGATCATAAACACGAATGTGACCGTCATTTAAATAACTTGTTTATTTACTCTTGTTGAATAATTTACAGTCAAAATATTTGTGGTTAGTTAGGAATTCTCCAAACCCTTAAAATGAACAATATTTTCCCAGAAAGAGGAAACTTTGTTTGGGGTATGGGCTATCTAGTTTTCTCCCTTTCATTTCTTATACACACAAACATTTACTAAATAATTCTTAATCGGGTTAGTAGTTGCTGTTCATAGGAAGTGTTGAATAACACATTTCATTTTAAATAAGTCAAACTTGTGCGTCAGTTACAATCTAGTTATTCAAATCAAAGGTCAGGAGTACCCTAAAATTTACCTAAAATATTATTTTATAATTTTTTGTAATAGGTTTTTTAATTTTTAGTGTCTTATTGTTACATATCAAAGAATATAGATTCAAATATAACATTTATTAATTAAATTATTTTAATCAATTTCCCCTATTTGCATATGCGATGTATAGTGTAATGCTGGTGTATATATGTTTTGAAAACTAAATTTAACGTCTAAAAATGGTGGTATATTATAATAATATAAAAAGAAATTCAATGTTTGACCTAAGTTTACAAATAAAACACTGTCTATTCAGATCCAAACCAAATTTATATACACTTAGTCATTACTTTTATTGATTATCATTTAGAGTGAAATAACTTAGGTCCATGTTTTGGTCAGTTATACATAAAAATATCAACATACAATTTTGACTTCAAAGCGTAACCTTGCTTAATAAATTGGAACTATTAGTTATTAAATTACCGATTCTTTATGTAGTATAATTTTTTTTAAATATTGGGTATTTAAAAAAAAAATAGTTTGGTATGGATGAATGAGATATAAAATTAATTAGTTTTAAATAAATTATTTGGTTTGATTCGTTCATGATGGCATTTTTTTATCGGTTATTTATATTTGTTTAGTAAAAATGTATCAAGAATTTATTTATAAATTGTAAAAAGGTTAAAATTTGACAACCAAAATTTACTTTACTAAAGTAACTATATTATTATTTTAACATCAAATACATTTTAAAATAGTGTGGTAATATTTAATAGTTCACTGTACTTATTTTATTTTGTGTATTTTAATGTATTTTAAATGTGAATTATTGAGCTCATTTTATCAGAGATATTACAATGGATAGTTTAGAATGTGTATAGTATCAACACTATTAGTTTTACGGTCTCGCCCTCTAAGAAATCTTTTATACATGCGTCACTTGTCGTGCGACAAATGTCGTATGCCATGGGAAGGCTGGGAGGAAATGCCAGAGGTAAGGATTGCCGGTCTCTTATTTTATAGCACTCGTGATAGATCCATGCTATTTTCCTCTAATTGAAAGAACTTCGGTAAAAAAAACAAAAACAGGAGAATTAGGATGTTTGTGCATCCAATTAACATCACAAGGAATTTTGATTGAGCTTATTACTATATAATCTGTATGATAAACTTTAGAGAGATGAGAAAAAGTTCCTCAATTACTTAAGGATGTCAATTACATCATTTGACGAAATCGTGTTCAAATTTAAAATTAAACTGACTATAAAAAAAAAGCTTTAAGAACTCCATCAATAAATTGTTGTGTATAGTTGACATTTTGTGAATAAATACGGCAGAAGAGAAGAAATACTACAACACACATTGAGAAACGCAAGTTTAGTTTGTGTTTTTTTTCACCTCCGCAGTCTCGCCAACACTGCGAAATGAAAGTTTCTTAAGGTATAAAAAGCTCCATGAAATATAATGAATCTTGGATCGTCATGTTTAATTTTTTTCGATGCTATCTCTTAATTTCCACATTTTTCAGACTGAAGCGACTCAAATGACACACAACAGAGTATAAAATCATTTATTTTCTCGTGTTTATTTAGAAAACCCACGTCACCGTGTTATTTTCTAACGCATTACAAGTAACGCTTGTATAAACGAGACCTTTAACCCTCTAATAACTTTACACTCTCGCTCTGACGTCATTTCTTGGTCAAACTTAATGACCGCACCCTTCTCCCATAAAGCAAATTCCGCCATTAAACTTTGATTAAGAGCACACAATAACCAAGGAAACCGCATCTCGTTTAACATGTCGCAGTAGCACATACTCGATAAATATATACAGTTTCACATGAACCAATATTTCAAGGTCATCTTATATAGCTTGCTGATTATGGGGAAGTATGTATTCGAATCCCGGTTTGTTATGATGAAGACAGTTTTTCTTAAATAGTTTGCCACTCTCATTCTACGATATCTCTTAAATAGTACAATCTACATGTCTTTCCTATTAGTGGAACTACAAACCGATTATTGTAGAAAGTCCGTTTTGAAGGGTCTTTATCTCTAACCGAGCACTACACTATAGTAGAATCCCGATAGTGAAAAATACCTATTAGAGCAAACTTCCTATAAAAGTTAATGTATTTTATATGCTCATAACCTGGACGTAGTGTAAATAAAAATATTATTGTTTCTCGTTTTTGTTACCTGTTGGTCTAGGGGTATGTTGTAGGACTTCTGTGCTGGGGGTCCAGGGCTCAATCCTCGGTCCCGGCACAGATTTATCTGATTGCCAAACCCTTCCTTCACCTCTGACAAGACGTGTATTAATCACAACTTGTGAATGTGTGGTATGCCAGGCCTCCACCGTGGTTCGAATTCCACGTTTAACTGAAGGTCCTCCATTTCATCTCACAATCACCCTACCATTACACATTAGCGTAAGTGCGTATAACCCGAACGGGTAGTAAGACGCGGTGCTAATACCAACAACAATTAGTATATTATGTGCCTACAACCGATGAACACAAAGATGCGGTGAAAAAATAATAGTGATCAGAAGTTTATGTCTACTGTTAGTAATCAGATAAAATAATCCATTGCTATGTTTGGATTCGCGACATTCCTTATGGTTGAATCGAATAAAACGTGAGATCATGTCCATGTTTTAATGTTTTTATAACAGAAACCATGGTTGGCCAAAGTAAATAAACTATTGGTTTAATCTAATTCTCTACACATAATACCTAAATGGTTTTCCACTCTCCTTCCACTCAAATGGGAGTATACTTAATTTAATATACCATCTTAATCTCTAAAACCAGTAGCGTAATTAATGAATCAGTCTCGGATAGAAAGACGCGGTGCTAAAAAACTAGTAAGTCCTGATTCCAAAAGTTATTTGTCATGAGCACCGCTTAGTTGTTACATTTTTTTTATTGTAATCGCATCTCAATACCTGTCATTTTCATGGAGAGAAGTGGTGAACAATTGGGGAGTAACCATGGACAGTACACAGTACCGGGACTCACACCCCGATATCCTCAGACCACCGAATAGAGTCGGAAAATTTTAAAATGAAAATAAAAATTTATTCTTAAACGGCGCAATGTTCGTAACAAATACTCGAAAACCTTTGAAAATCACCCATAAAATCAATTGATGTATTTCTACTAAAGCAATATTTTATTTATTTTATACAAACAAAGGTTTTTGTTGTAAACTAATGAAAAATATTCCTAGCTAGTGTTTACTTTCATCCAACCTTTATGGTAACTTAATAAACACAGATTAATTGATACTAAATCTAACCAAACGTTGAATTAAACTATCAAGAGCTCTTGGGAGTGACCATAAAACCAACTATTTACAGTTTACGATCACATGAATACCGAAACGGAGCATTCATCTAGGATCCCTTTTACATTCTTGGCTTGAATAGCGAGCGAATGGTTCGTTGTGTTTTGTTTGGTCTTGGTCTCGCATTCTTGCAATATGGCTCCCTGTTGTTCTTGATGCTTTGACGACGATATTAGACGCTGTGGGTCCTTTGACGAGCCAGGAGAAACCGCAAAGGCAAGGACCATTCATTAGCATAACGGTCCAATTGACTGACCCTTGATAGGGGGACAGGCCAGGGTTAGAGAAGAAGTGGGAGTGATATACGTCATAGGTTGGGTGAGTTCAAGTATTCATACATAATACACAATGTATCATTGAATTTTCATCTTTCCCTGAAATCAGAATGAAACAGCAAACATTATTTGATAAAAAACCATAAATGTCTCATCATGTCCGCGGTAGATACATTTGTTTCCACTGAGTATTTCTAACCCTTCAAGCAGCATATTAATTATGATAATATTATTAATATTCATTGTAAAATCGTCTTTATTTGTGCGAATTTAAGATGGGATGGAAGGGGTTTCGAGAAAAAGAAAAGTATTTTTGCAATTTTTATGGCAAAACTTTATTTTTTGTCAAAATAAATAAAATATTTCCCCAGTACAAACATATAGAATTTAATTTTCTTCACATGTTGATATCAACAGTTGTTGAATATCTGTCAAAGGTGTTCTGGAATTTGATAAAAACTTTTTATTTTAATTTATAAAGTTTGTTAGATAAATCCACCATGCTCATGACAGATATTCAAGAACTGTTGATATCAACATGTGAAGAAAAGATAAAACTCTATATTTTTACTGGAGTAATATTCGATTTAGTTTGACAAAAAAAGTTTTTCTTTAAAAACTGAAAAAATACTGACCATTTCTCGAGTCTCATTCCTTCCATGTCACCTCAAGGCCAGTACCTTTTCTTACATTTTATCCCTAAATAATAATACCAAGCGTTCATATCCATATTTACGTGCTATTAATATTACAATTAAAATTAAGTAAAAAAAAAAGAAACTCCATGGGGTATGCCCACAAGCAAACTATACCGACATAGCGGCCGCCACATGTTGGTGAAGATAATGTCAACATAATAATGACCACATAGCTATTCACATAGTTGCACATTTATGGACATATTAAAATAAAATAAATGAAGAAAACAGAATTAAAAAAAGAGTTGAGGATGGGATAAGAAAGGCATGGCTTAAATAATAATATAAATTAATTTGACTTGCAGTTAAATTGGAAACAATTCATTAAAAAGAAAACACCCCAAATAAAGTATACTCGAATGGGATCCCCTGTCATTGGCATTATAGCCCATTCAAAAGTGACGACTTACGTGAATTAACACGTTCGACGACCTGGCGGTCTAGGGGTAAGGTGTCAGACTTCTGTGCTGGCGGCTGGGGTTCAATCCTCGGTCCCGGCACAGATTTATCTGAGTACCAAACCCTTCCTTCACCTCTGACAATACATCTTGTGAATGTGGGGAATGCCAGGCCTCCACCGTGGTTCGGATTCCACGTTAAACTGTAGGTCCTTCGTTTCATCTCACAATCACACTACCATTACACATTAGCTTAAGTGCGTATAACCCGAACGGGTAGTAAGACGCGGTGCTAATAATAATAACACGTTCGACGAAAAACAAGAGAAAAACAGAAATTGGGTCACGTGACAAGCTTTAAGCCAACTGTAAGATTTCCGCCCCAGCTTCGTGTTATTTGGCTGTGATTAAGCGATTTGAAAACCTTTCTATTGGGAGAGCGTATTTATTGGATTGTGCCACGACACAGCGTTATAATTTGTAAACATCCTTCGGTAGAATGATCCAAAATATATGTTTATCCACTAGATTTAAGTTAGCCTTGCAATGCATCATGGGTCAACATACAGTGTGTAAGTTGCTGCGCTAACGAGACAGATTCTGGTTTCTATTTGCGACCAACGTGTGAATTAAGCTTTAGAAACTTACGAAGGTATTTAAAACGGCATGTAAAAAATCTCGGTTATAGCTAATCTAGCTCGGTGGCTTGGAATATGTAGGGTAACTTAAAGGAAATGCACCCATATTTACGAGAATATGAGATGTTAAAACAATAGTGATAAATCACATGTTGATAGCTTCTCCAAGCGCAACTAATCAAGGTCTAATCTCGCAAGTTTGACAATTTAAGAACGTAACATACCGGACCAGACTGTAATAATAATAATAATAATAATAATAATAATAATAATAATATTCACTCAAAAAAATTGCCGATTTTTGCAAAGTTTCAAATATTCAGTTCACCAGCAGATAGACTCATAATTAAGCACCTTTAAGTATATAGGTGGTTATCCTAAGTTCTAGCAAATTTTTTCTAACTATAATGTTGTTTTGCGTGCATTTTGGCGCCATTAGAATAGGTCCGTGAAGTTGGAAGCATCCATAACGGCACAAATTATGAAACCTATGCCAATATTAAGTGCTTAATTTGTGCCACAAGAATATCCTATTCTAATATTATTATTATTATTATTATCACCACGTCTTACTACCCGTTCGGGTTATACGCACTTACGCTAATGTGTAATGGTAGGGTGATTGTGAGATAAAATGGAGGATCTACAGTTTAACGTGGAATCCGAACCACGGTGGAGGCCTGGCATTCCACACATTCACAAGATGTCTTGTCAGAGGTGAAGGAAGGGTTTGGTAATCAGATAAATCTGTGCCGGGACC